>VURO01022844.1:9934-22570 GCA_015108175.1 Pelvicachromis taeniatus
ACACACACACACAGGCACGCACACACAGACACGCACACACACACACAGACACGAACACACACACACACACACACAAGCAAAAACACAAACACACACACACACACACACGCCACACACACACACACACCCACGCACGCACACACACACACACACACACACACACACACACACACACACACACACACACACACACATACTTGAGCATATGGTCACACACCTCTTCCTCAATCTCTTTCTGTACAGCTTAATGTCATCTCACCTCTCACATGCTTAATAAGCTCTCATCCCCTCCTCATCTCCACACTCTGTTTCTTTGGTCTCAATCCAATCATAGTGAGTAAAAGAGGGAGAGAAAGGGATAGAGCGAGAGAACAAGAGGTGGAAAAGAAGAAGATGGAAAAGTGCAGGAGAAAAGAGGAGAAAAGGACAAATTAGGGCTTTATGATTTGTACAGAAATGGAAACCTTCTCTCTGGAGATAAGACAGGAACATAAATGTTCCTTCTTTACCTTCAACACACAGAGTGGAAGGAGCCATTCTGCCTCAGTCTCTCGCTGTAAGCTCTTTGTGGGTGTGACAGGACAAATCTCTGTCTATTAGGGGACATAAACCTCTAAACCCTGAGCTACACGGCCATACATACTAATGCAGCCGTACCGAGGGCTGGATACAAGTTAGGAATGATAGCACAGGACACCCAGAGAAAGAAATGAATGTGGCGAGCAGGATGTTGAAAGCAGAGAGAGTCCTGGCGGGATTTCAATCCTGGCCAGCTCCAGGTCTTAACTGCTACAAAATCATATACCACAGCAAAACCAGCTTTCAAAAAGTTGGACTGTTGTGCATGACAGAGCAATTCACTCAGCTGGCGTGTAAGTCCCCAGACAGTCTCCAATTTCAGCCTCTGATCTGTAGTATCTCTAGCCATCCATGCACTCACACTGTAATGTGCCACTGAAAAGATCACTCACTTATTGGACACACTCATGTTATCCTCTGATAGCACAAATGAGCCAATACACCGAAATGCTCACCTACACGAAAACCTCAAAAGAATCTGCAAGCGTAATGTCTGAAAGAGAACAATCGTTCCTCAGCGACTCTTTCCTCACGCGTACTCGTCACACATCTTTGCAAGTTTCTGACTTGGCGAGACTTAGTCAAGCATTAAGAGTAGTGCGTAATCTTCGATCATATTAATCCTCTTCTTTAAATCTGTCACTTCCCAAACTGATTACCTTCATCTCCTTAACTTGTCTTTCACTCTAATCTGTATCATCACACTCTGACAGATTACAGCCCTTGTTTGATCCCTTTAACAGATCCTCCTCAATCCCCTTTGAAGCAGTCAGTCAGCTGCCTTGTCTGGAGTGTGATTGACAGCACACGAGTATAAAGAATGTGTGTATGTGTGTGTCTGTTTTATGTTTCCAGGTCTAATAACTTAACGGTGCTGTATATCCATTTAGCCATGCAGGGCCTTGAGTTGTGTCTGTAATTTAAACGTCAAGAGTGTATTGTCCATATAATTTGACTTTTTTTTCTTTCTGCTATCTGAGAGGAGAAGTGACATTTAGCAAGAGAGGAGAAAAGTCTAATAATAAGCACACGGATTGAAAGACGTTTGACTGACATGTGTTTTTAGCGTATAAAGAAGAACCAATAACAAAGGAAAAAATTTGGATGAATACAAAATATAAATTTAAAAAAACTGACAGACATGGGAGGTGGAGCAATCAGAGGGAAACTAGCGAAAGAATAAGAGATCATCACATCTCACCAGTCTATCCTTCTAAACATCTTCTGATATCATTTTCACCCCTCAGAGCAGCTTTGGAGAGAATCAAAGAGGAAAACAAGAGTTGCCAAAAACAGAGACGGCACACAAAGCATTGACAATATACGCATTTAGAAACAGCAGAGACGACGGGTAAAGTTCAGCTCACCCACCATTGTTCTCACCATCCTTTGTCTCCCCTGTAATTGGTATATGATTTTCGCCTTGATGTGCAGTGAAAGAACAGGAAGGGAATCTTTGTCTTTTTCACAGAAACAAATGCAAGTCCTTGAAGAGCACAGCGAGTAAGTGAGAGGTAGGATCATAAAAAATACATTCAAAGCAACAGTGGAGACCACAGTTTGTAGAACACCTGGGTATTCCAGGAATTTACATGCAGGCATTCACGCTTTTGTGTTTGTGTCTTGATCCCACAGAGCACAAATTGAATTCACAAAAATCCTGGAAAGCACCTATGGGTTATGTTTGTTCAAGTGGCGAAAATGTCTTAAGATGTCCTCTGCTTTTTGCGTCTGTAAGCTATGCTCTGCCCGGGTGAATCAGTTTAACTCATGCTGCACAAGCCAGAGGCTAAGTTCACATTGTATTCAGGATGGCATGAACACAGAGAGATTGAGAGAGGAGGGTGGCAATGTTGAGAGGTGGACAGATTTTAAATGTGGGCACAGAATAGGATTGATCAATGGTAGAGCGCTTGAATAACTCCGTGAAAACAAGGTAGCCCTGTTGAATAGGGAAGAGAAATAGAGAGAGACAGAGGGGATGAGGGCAGGGAGGGGTGGACACATCAGGAGTGGGAGCTTTTTGGCCTTGCATTGTGATGGACAGGGAATTAAATTTTGATTGCTTGCTGAGTGATTGTTTGGTTGGGCCTTGTGACTAATCATAGATTTATGACTTCAACAGGAAAGCACTGCAATTTGTTGATGCTACGGACTCCCTACTGTAGCCCAACACAAAAGCAGTGCAGCTATTTGAGGCTTTTGAATAAAGTTCTTTTATTATTATTTTTTCACTTCTTTTATGTTTGGGTGGTATTGTCTTAAAATCAATCAACAAAATATATATTCTTACAGATATGTTCAGAGCAGTTTTTTTATTTAATCTGTACAGCTGGAACATTATTTAGAATTGTGTGAAAGCCAAACATACAGACAGACTGAAGGTATTTTGATAGTAACAAATTTCAGGCTTTTGATGTGCATTTTAATAAAACAGAGGCTACAAAACTAAAATACTTACTTGAAAGTCAAAATTTGCTATGACCACTTTTATTCTTCAACACAGCCTGAACTCTCTTAGACAAGGTTTTTGTCATTTCTTTATGTAGTGCTCTGGAATAGTTCACCAGGACATTTAAGCTCTTTGGATGTTTGCTGTTTTTTGTTCTGTTCTTTGTCAGTATGATCCCACACTGCTTCAATAATGTTGAGGTCCGATGGCAATCATAACTGAAAGTGCTCATGACTGTGTGTTTTTCTATCCAGGTGTGCGTTTACTGAAATGGCAGTGTGTTTAACATGATGCTATCAACAATCTCCAGACTCTTTCGAGTCTGGAGATTGAGGCTCATCTAGAGATGAGATGACATCTGTTTCATAATGTCTGTACACACTCACATGGACTCCTTCATTCATGTTGATTATTCAGTCCAGTTCTGACATATGGCATAAAAACTGAACATTTAATAGTATTTCCTGAAAACCGTCTTTTGCATGATCATTTCCTAATAATATTTAAATTTACAATAATGGATTACACAGCAGTAGGGAAAAGATTTCATCACGGCAGATGTCTTTCTGAAAGTGCTGGAATTGCATTTAAGGATATAATTCATCCACTGTTATCTTCTTCAATGCCCTGTACCAACCAAGTGCAGAGCAACTACCTGAATGCTACTCCCACAGAGGTTGATTATCTTGTTAATATTTTTACTTCTTCACTGCATACAACTCTAGATACTGTAACTCCTCTGAAAAAGAGAGCGTCAAATCAGAAGTACCTGATTTCCTGCTGTAACTCGCAAACGCTCACCTTAAAGCAGATAACTCGTAAGCTGGAGAAATAATTTCTTCATAAATAAAATTTTAACCATTAGAGAAAAAATACTAATAATCATCTCACAGATGTAACATTATGTACAGCTACTTTCAGTACCACTGATAGTTGTTTAGACTCTTCAGACTCTTCAGTAATTATTTCCTTCAAACCATCAATGTGTCTTTTAGACCCCATTTCTACAAGACTGCTCAAGGAAGTCCTACCTACCATTAATTAATGTTTTAGTCTTAAATACGATCAACCTATCCCCTAATAATCAGCTACGTACCACAGGCTTTGAAGCTGGCAGTAGTTAAACCATTACTTAAAAAGCCATCACTTTACCTGCTGTATTAGGTAATTATAGGCCAAACTCCAACCTTCCTTTCATATTAAAAATTCTTAACAGATCATCTGCAGAGGCATGGCTTATTTGAAGAGTTTCTAGTCAGGTTTCAGAGCCCATCACAGTACAGAGACAGCCTTAGTGAAGGTTACAAGTGATCTTCTTATGGCCTCTGACAGTGGACAAATCTCTGTGTTTGTCCTGCTGGACCTCAGTGCAGCGTTTGATACTGTTGACCATAATATTCTATTAGAGCGATTAGAGCATGCTGTAGGTATTACGGGTACCGGACTGCAGTGGTTTAAATCATATCTATCTAATAGACTCAATTTGTTCATGTAAATGGAGATTCCTCTTCACACACTGAGGTTAACTGTGGAGTTCCACAGGGTTCAGTGTTAGGACCAATTCTGTTTACATTATACATGCTTCCCTTAGGCAGTATCATCAGAAGACATAGCATATATTTTCACTGCTATGTAGATGACATCCAACTCTATCTATCCATAAAGCCAGATAACACACACCACATTACTTTGGCTTCCAGTAACACTGTGAGGAATCTTGGAGTTGTTTTTGACCAGGATATGTCCTTCTATATTCAACTTCAATATTCCTTCAATATTAAACTATTATGTAGGACTGCTTTCTTCCATTTGCACAATATCTCCAAAATTAGAAACATCCCCTTCAGAGTGACGCTGAAAAACTTGTTCATGAATTTATTACTTCTAGACTACTGTAATTCACTATTATCAGGCTGTCCTAAAAACTCCCTGAAAAGCCTCCAGTTAATCCAAAATGCTGCAGCAAGAGTCCTAACAGGGACTAGAGGGCATATTTCTCCTATATTGGCTTCCCTTCATTGGCTCCCTGTTAAATCCAGAATTTAAAATCCTCCTCCTCACATACAAGTCTTGAATAATCAGGCTCTAACTGATCTTAATGACCTTACACACCTTAGGGCTGGATCAGGTGACCCTGAATTGTCCCTTGGTTACATTACAACAGGTCTAGGCTGCACAGAGTGATGATGAGTGTTTCTTCTTCGGTCACCTTTATCATTCACTATTTGTTTATACACCTTTCTGTATTTAATTATTTGTTATTATTCATCTCATGAATAATAACAAATAATTTCTGGGGTTTCTTTGTATTATTGTAAGGTACTGTAGAATCCTTAACTTACTTACTTTCTTACCTTACAATGTAAAGCCCCTAGAGTCAACTATTATTGTCACATTATATAAATAAAACCGATTTGAATTCATGTGTAATTTGGCATACCTCACCCTTTTTTCCTTGTTTCCCTTCCTTAAGAATGGGTTTTTGACAGCCACACTTCCACTGAGATCATTTCTAATGGTGTCATATGGGCCAAATGCATCTCTCAAGTCCTGTGTCAGGTCTATGCTGGATTTTTTTGTTTCTGTAGGACATGATTTTCAGATACTGTTTGTCTGCTTTAGATATTTTCTTTAGGCCTGTCACTTGTCCAGTTTCCTAATGTTTTTGTGTTTCGACACAACAGAGGTTCACTGTTGTTGTGTATATTACATCCAATGTGAAATTAAAACTGTAATTTGATCCTTTCCTTTTTTTCCTCTCTCATAGAGTCCATAGAGAGACCATAAAAATGCTTTCTATATATGCTATATATATATATATATGTGTGTGTGTGTGTGTGTAAATATTTAATGAACTGAAATAGCAACAATTAAAAATAAGAATCAGATTTAAGAGAGTACATAAATGCCCATGTCAACTACATTGGATGCAAATAGATTAAGGATTGAATCCATTCTTTATTTTAGAAATGGCAACAAAGAGGGCAGGAGGAATAATGAAATAAAATCTCTCTCTATTATTTACTTATACAGTTTGGTTTGTGCATGCAGCTCAGCTTAAAAGGTCAGAAGGAGCTGTAACATTTTGTTATACTTCACGGTACTCACTGATGATGTCATGGTGTAGAGAATTGTGCTTTAGATAGTTACAGTTCACACACACACACACACACACACACACACACACACACACACACACACACACACACACACACACACACACACACGCAACAATGAATCATGGCACACCTGACAGAATACACATTCTGCTTTTATTTGCTTTCTGAAATATTTTAGCCTTTCTAGTTTCTCTTTAACAGAAGTTGCTGGTAGTTTGAGAGATTATGAAACTCACTGGTACTAAAACATCTGTCCTTTTGGCTGTGGAAAAAACCCTAATGACCATATGTATGGTCAACACATCTGTGATTTTGGCTGTGGTTATTCGATCTATTTGTTTTGGCCATACCTCTAACTGGCAGTAACGATCTGGAGTAAACGAAGATATACAAACACACGTACAAACGACATCACACAGACAAAAAAACGGCGTAAAGCCAGGGCGTAGATGTGAATAAGTACACACACAATAAATGGAAAAATGGGTGGGTAGCACAGAGCACGCAGGCACATTAAAGGCAGTCAAGGGAGATGCATCGGGGCTGCAAATATCAGCTCATTAACACTCGGCTATCCTGCTTGGCATGCATGTTTGTGCACAAAAAAATGTCTGCCACTGAGCTTTACAGGTCATTACAGTAATGAGTAATTTAGGCCTCGGGTCAACAACTGTCACCGGCTACCGAAAAAATAGCAGGAAATCACACTGAGCTGCCAGGAACTTGTGCGAGTGTGAACGCATCTGACGGAAACATGTCACAGAAGCACTTTAGACACAGGTAGAGAGGGGGGAAAAAAGAGTGGCAGATTAATGTAAATGATTTGAGAGAGCAGAACAAAGCAGAAGGCAAACAAATGTGCTGAATTATTTTTAATTTCAATTCATTTTTTCTCTTCATTACCGTTGCTAAGTTAGGGTGATAATTATAGCGGAAGATAATTAAAGATTTAATTGGGCTTGATAAACCGTTTGGAATTGTTTATTGAATTGTTCTCATAAACCAGAGGTAAAAACTAGAAGTTCTGTAAAGTCACATGTCTGTTTGTCATAGTTTTTGCTTCTCGCCTCGTGTCCTTTTCTTATCTTTTCCACTGAAACGCCTAAAACCTCCAGAACAAACGAGAAGAGGAACAAGAATTCAGCCAGTAAGAGAGAGAGCAAGAGAGAGCACTTTTGGATATCATGCACCATATAGGCCATATACAAATTTATGTGAATTACAAACAGGTGCATCCGCTGATGCCAAAGTGATCAGTCCTTATATATTTAAACACTTAATATGCCTCATTGCTAGATAAGTCAATTAAAAGAACAACAGCGCATTATTGAAAAATTTAAATTTAGGCTCTAATATTAAGATTAAGGCATCATCACAGACAGCATGCATAAGCGAAGTGGAATTAGCAACCCGACACATGAATATATGTGGAGTTTATAAAGAGAAAATTGCTAATTGGCAGGTAATTATGTATGCTCTGTGTCTGCAGCAGCTCTGCAACTGTAATTTCTATAACAATAGTTTCTTCAAAGTTGGTCATACTCATGAAGTTTTTACCATATCTTTCCTCCACCCCCTGCAGTAGAAGTTCTCTTCAGTGGAAGTTAATATATTTGAACAGAGAGAATCTGTTTCTATCAGTTGTGCTGCTACAAGGCTCTCGCTCTCTCGTCGTGGATTTATTATGCATGCATGAGTGTTGTTTCGCCCTATTTTTTGAATTTCACACTGAACCGCGATTGCGATTAAAGCTTGTGTTGCAGTGCTGTTAACAATTATCACATCTGATCAGTTACATTCGAGTAGGTCCGAGCCAAAACGCCTAATAATTTTGAGGAGATGCAAAATTTCCACTCGTTTTCTGATACTGTTCAAGTGCTCTCCACTCGGATTTGTATCTATTCCCATTCATTTTTAAACACACTGACGAATATACAGAGAACAGCGAGGCAGAAAATAAAGTAACAAAGTACATAAAATGCTTCTGAAATTTGCAGACATCAACATCTCTGTGTTGGCTGTGTGCATATCTCAATGTATCATGTGGTAAGTGTAAACATATTGTTTTTTTATTAGGCCGTTCCACTTCTTCAGTAAAATAAAAGTGTTTCTTATCAAATTTAGTCTACAGTTTTAACTAGTGAAGCACACAGTAGGTGCCAACTTCAACAAATGCCAATATCCTGATCAAATGTCAAACTGGGTTATTAAAAAATAATAATTATGTACAAGATAATATCAAATAGCAGCTTACAATAAAGCCTATTAGAGCTCAGTGACACATGCTCATAATCTGAAACAGCTTGTGTTCTTAGCACACACCCTAAGCAGGGCCACCATTAAGGAGTTTTCCCACTGAAATGTCATTGCAGATTGGGGAGGGATAAAATCTGTGGTCCCCCTTTGGGCCCGGGGCCCCAAGCAGCTGTGAATAGGCATGCCTGTTCACAAGACAGTGTGACTGGCTTCATCCCTTGATCAAAAATGTATGTTTTTTTCCTTCAACCATGCTCCACTCGGAAACTTCCCTGACAGTGAATTCATCATGTCCTTGGAGGAGGTCATGATCTCTCCGCATATGTCTCCCCCCCCCCCAAAAAAAGAAACAGTTTTACCAGTTTTACACTAGATCAAGGAAGCGAAAGGCTCTCAAAAACAATGTTACGGTATCACTTTAATATAATATCGTCGGAAAAGCCTGTAACCATTCTTCATTCTATCACTAAGTTGAATCCACAGGAATGTTGTTCAATATTTAATTACAGCTTACAAGAAAGTGACCAGTGAGGAGAGAGAAACAATTTGGCTCGAGGGCAGTAGGCAGCGAATGAGATTTTAATTCTATATTATAATGCGTTTGATTAAATCATGACAAATTGTCACGTCAGTCATGCGGACAGCAAATTGTAAATGACTACAGACTATTTCTCCCACTGTTTACCACGCCGAGCATAAAATGAAAGCTTCAAGTAAAATGTTTTCAGCCTGAGTTTTCTTTGATTTTTCAGAATACATAACCACGCATACATACTCTTACACAGACACCACTCACATTTGTTTTGTTGACTCAAACTATTTGACTATCCTATTGAAATTGTCTCAAGTGGCTTTCAAAGAGTCATATTTAAGTTATAATATTTTTCAGAGATATGCCAAATGCTTTATTGTGAATCACCAAGTTCATTTTGTATTTTTAAAGAGAACTAATTATTCTGCAAGAGGTTTCTCATTATGTTCTGCATGGTTTGCTGCTATAATTCAGCTCAGTGAGTGAACTATCCTATAGCTGTCTTTAGTTGGAAATCTTAGTTATTAATTAGGAGTTAATTATTTAAAAACTTGTTCTCATAGGTTCATCCAGCTACCTCTTTGTCCTTGACATGATTCCACCTGAGTTCAAATCAATTTCAAAAATGTAAGAGTTAGGTTATGACAGCGGTAAGCATATTATCAAAAGGTTCTTTGATTCATGGTGCTGTTCAGCAGTCTTGAAGGTCAACTCAGAGAAGAATTATTTTTAAAAACTGTAGTTATGGTTATTTAAAAATCATCATCATAAGCCTCAGTGCAGCATGTTCACTGCTAATGAGCATTTTTTGATTTTACACACCATAGGAGTCATCAAAAAAAAGGGGGGGGGGCAGTCTGAAATGTAATGATGGCAGTGAATCAGAAAAGGTGCTGCCACACTTTCAAAGCTACTCCCAGATGTTCCCAAAAGGATGTTTTGGGGCATTTTTCATGAATATATTGTATATCATTAGTTTGCAGTGCACATATTCTCAAATGCTGACAGACCACGTCTGTAAAACACTTTAAGCGTGACCTGTTCATTTCCACAGCAGCTCAAAGACATTAAACTGTGTGTCTGAAACTCTGGTCATGGTCCAAAACGACTCCTATTTGTGGCACAATTTCAGCTATAAAAAGGGATAAATTGGCACTTCTCCTACAAACTGTGGATAAGTGCAAAGAAAGAAAAAAGCATGGATGCTCACAGGCCTGCACAAACACTCGCACGCATAATCATGCAAACAATCACTGTCCATTCAGGTCTGCAGATACATCAATTGTGCTTATTCTGCAAACAGATTTATGCTAGTGAGGTAAATTGAGGTCTAGATTAATTTGGCACTGGTATATCAGGTTGACACATTATGTGTGACTGTGCATGCATAAGTGCGTGTATAAGAGGGGCCTAACTACGTAGATGTATTTCTACAAGAGTGCCACAACAGTGGAAACTTGTATGAGATGTGAACATTTAAACCAAATGAAAGCTAGTGCGTTTGATTTCAGCATTCAGCAGAAAAATGGGCAGCCTCTTGCCAAGCTGCTTCTGACATAAACAAATGGCCTCTGAGTTAGCCCACGCACGCACACGCGAAAGCGCACGTTTCTGCTTTGATGCATTCACACCTTTTCTCACGTCTTTCTATATATATTTTTCTCATTGTTAAAAGTAATTATCCTGACAGAATCAGAGAGGTGAGAAGAAAGGGTTTGGGAAAAGCAAGAGCACAGAAATATACAAAACCGCGCATGTACACACATCCACTGACATTCACTTACACGGTTCCTATGTAATCTTGCATAAGCCCTACAGTTGACAAATTCACAGCATTCATTATCTCAATCTTATCACACCGGCAGCACTCAAATGAGCACTGCTCTGGGTGATTGGATCGTTTTCTTGCAGTGACTTAAGCCTGCGAGGCAGATCGATACCATGCACTCTTGGAACGTCACAGGATCAATGTATATTAGTTACCTTTCTGTTGATTTTAGTATAGGAGAGTCCTACCACCCTGTCCTTCAGCCCCCCTTCTCTGCACATGCTGGATAAATTCCTGCATGGCCGGAGGAAGGGCAAGTTCTTTTGCAGGTTAATGTGTGTGAGCAAAGTACCTGGATGCAGCAAATAATACTTAATGATGATTGTAACTGGCAATAATAACGCTGAGGTGCTTGCGAGAGTCTGTATGTGTGTTTATGAAGCAGGCAGGGGTTATTTCTCCTCTTGCCTGCACTCTTATCCTCCCCTTCTTT
This sequence comes from Pelvicachromis taeniatus, assembly GCA_015108175.1. Lineage (NCBI taxonomy): Eukaryota > Metazoa > Chordata > Actinopteri > Cichliformes > Cichlidae > Pelvicachromis > Pelvicachromis taeniatus. The sequence continues at coordinate 21,134 of VURO01022844.1, forward strand.
TCCTCTCACCTCTGTTCCTGTGTGCAGGCATATTACTGAAACAAATTGGGGCCAATAGACTCTGTCACTGCCTGACCCGGGACTCAAACAGAAAAAAAAAAAGAGGATGCCAGAAAGGGAGAAAAAGGCAAATAGAGGGGATGAAAGGGGGTGTGAAGTGAAAGAGAAGAAGAGTGATTTGAAGGAGGAGCATAAAAAGACGGGGACGGAATAAGTGCTACAAAAGAGAGGGAGCGAGAGATAGAAGATGGACAGAAGGAAAGGAAAGAAGCAGAGAGAGAGAGAGAAAGAAGTGACAACCTCAAATTAAATTCCCATCATGTCAGTGTAGAACAGAATTCAATAGTGTTTATTGGCAGCCCCTAGCCTCAGGGAAATTACATTCTGAAGCAGAGCATGGCATGAATGCACACACACTCCTCAACGCATACACACAGACACACACAAGGAAGCATACACATCTATTGTACACAACACTGTGCATGTATTCAGGCCATAAAAAAGGCCCTCTGGCTGATGTGAGCATGCAGACAAGCGATTTACTCCCTAAGGTCCAGGTGCCATTTGCATAGCGGTTGTGTATCTGTATCTCTATCTATGTGCTATTTACCTGCATGTCTTTGTGTGTATTTGTCTGCACGAAAAGTCTAAGTTGTGCGTTTCAGATGCTTAGGTTTTTTTGGAGAGGCTTTTTTGTCGTCTGTCAAACATCGGTTTCCTCGCAGGGAGATTCAGACTATTTGCCATTTTAGCACATACACAGGTTTCTATTATAGCGGCTGTATTAAACGTGTCCCCAGGCTCAAGTTGCCATGAGCACAGGGCTTCAGTGGCTTTGTCCAGCCTCCAGCAGTGGCAGCAAAGGCAACATACTTTAATGGCAAGCCGTTTAACAGTTTTATGCAGAGCACATGCGGAGGCTATTATTGCTGATTTCTCTGGGATGCAGATTTCCTCTAAATGGCTAACAATCTTCCGTTCTCTTGATCCCCCCCCCACTCCCCGACTCCTCTTGCGCTCTATCTCTACCTCTCTAACCCTTTATATCGCTGTCTGTTTATGCCTCTAGCTTGAGTCTTTCTCATTTCTCTTCCCCAATCTGTCCAACATGTTCACTCATTCTTTCCATCTCTTTCTCCAGGAATGCACAGAGAGGGCTTTGGGTTGCTCGGTGGAGGATCTGAAGGCTCTTTTCTACTGTGAGCTGTGTGACAAGCAGTACCTCAGACACCAGGAGTTTGACAACCACATCAACTCCTACGACCATGCACACAAACAGGTACATAAGATGCACACATACACACTTTGTAGGGGCACGAAAACTAACACACAAGTTTTCTCTCTCTCTCTCTCTCTCTTTTTTTTTTTTTTTTTTTTACTATTTTTTTTTTTTTTTTGGGTTTTTTTTTTTTTTTTTTTTTTTTGGAAAGCTTTTTT
>VURO01022844.1:23363-41195 GCA_015108175.1 Pelvicachromis taeniatus
ATATATTAAAGAAAAAAAAAAAAAAAAGAGGGGGGGGGGGGGGGGTTCATTTATCTACCTATTGATTTTTATCTCAAAGATGTCAGACAGTGCATTCTTTGAAATACTGTGTCTCAGTAGGAATGCCACTAGATGAATACTCACTCATAGCATCTTTTGTAAATGATCACATTTCTAGTAAAAACTCCACTAGGTTTACAAGAAACACTCAATCGATTGCAATCCACACAGCACCATCACCACAGGCTAAAGACGGAAAAAGTCACCGGCATCACTAATGGGGTAAACTTCACTGACTGAGTGGCCGGGCCGCACAGCCGGAGTTTTCCCCTCAAAGCCGAGAGGTTTGCTGGATGAAGGTTTGGAGCAAAAAATAGTGTGTTGTTTATTTTCAGTTAGCACATCAGAAGTTGTTCAATATAAAATTTTCAGATATAATTTAGAGACATATTTGCAAACAGTGGGGTTAAGATAACAGCTATTTGAAAGTTCGGCTGTTCTTGATTGCGTGATAGTTTTTGTATGCAGCTGAGATTGTAGGTCTGTGTCTTTGGCTGGCTTTCACTGTGTTGTGCACATCAGAAAACCCCAGATAACAAAAGCAACCGCACACTAATTTGGTAATTTGGAGTCTAATGTCTCTGTGAACCAAATAGGAAGAATGATTTAGCAGAGCATTAAAAGCAAAGCAAATCTCCTCAGTTTAGAAATAAGGTGATAATACAGTGTTTAGTATGAGTGCTTAAAAAGATCTCCACTAGTTTCCAGGAAAATTTCAACATGACTTCTAAGTTATTACTGAATGAAAAATAAAATGACTATATTAAACAAATAGAACAAAGTATTGCAGATGTACACCAGGCTTGTAAGCCATAAATTTATGATAGAAGAGTTCTTTTTTTTTTTTTTACCTCTAGGCCAAATCTCAAAGCTGTTGATTTGCATGTGTCTGGTACATAAAAATGCTTCTAAAATTCACTTACTTCCTTCAAAAAGAAAAATATTCGGTACCAAATAAAACAGAGCTATTAGTCATAGCTTAGGTATGATTCCATTATTCCGGTTTGAACAAGATAAGGCCAATGGACCGTTAGAAACAGCCTCAGCAGCAGGTTTTCTTCTGCATTCACGTCCATTTTCATACACAACCTCCACTCTGGACTAACAAGCTGTAGGTTCTTCTGATAGCTCATTCTCCTACAGCTATCTGTTGTCATGCCAAGGCGTACACTTGCATGCGCAAACATACAGACATGCACTTACCCGTGTACACACTCATCCTCAAATGCAGGCAATCTTTCAAACAAGCCAAGCCGCTTCCCACTTCTGAACACCCACACTATGTATCATGAAATAAACATTAAATAAGACTGTTCCTCCTCTGTCATTGTTCTTTGAAAATAAATTGAGGCAACTGCAGGCCAATGTTAATGCTTTGTTTTAGCCAGCGGCAGGCACATGAAACGAGCTGCATGAGGCACTGAGCTGACAGTAGCCACTGGCGCTGTAGGAACACACACACACACACACAAGTACAGAAATGCATGTACACTCTGCCCACAGAGCAGACAACAGATGAAATTCTAGCTGAAGACAGTTTCCCTGCAGGAGTATTGGCTTTGGAGAATGGAAGCTGATTGCGTTTGCTCTGTCTTCTTTCGCTGTCATCGATTCAGGGATAAACATGTCTGAATACAGGGCTTTATCAGCATTTACTGCTGATTACAGAAATTGCTCATTACAACTGAATTACACTCCCTTTTAAATAAAAGGCAATCAGCCCATTAGCATGGCCACTCAAATGCTACCTAAGAATACATCATCCTTCATTCTAGGGCCCCAGTGGATATGAATCAACTCTGACTCATCCATAGTTGCCTCAGCCTGAGCACTCCTTAACACATCTAAAGGAATATTGATCGAAGCTTTGACAGACGCATTGAGCTTCACAGCACATAGCAAGGCTTGCATGTTGGAGAGCAGGAACATCATTTCCTGCAGTTGGGGACATGACATCAACTTTGAAGACGAAAATATCCACTTTTAAAGTTGAAGTATGTCTGTCCTGTGTATTGAGCCAAAGTGGTACTGTGTGCAATATTTGATTTGTCTCTAAATATAGCTTCAGGTTTGCCTGCAGTAGGACATGGTTTAAGAGAGAACAATAACCTGGAAGAGTGCAAATGCGTGAGGAAGCAGGAAGTATTTATCCTCATATATTTCAGCTATTACAGGCCGCTCTCTCTCTCTCAGGCATTGCCACTGACATTTACAGTACAACAACTCTCTTTTTTTATAGCACAATGCAGTGCAACAAATTTTTCATCCTTAGGCCTGCTGGCTCCATTCACAGTTGTTCATTATGAATGTCTCCGTGCTTGAACAAGATTAATATTTCCCATAGAATACCATTGGCATCCCGACGACTCCGAGCTTTTTGATGTACACTAGCATATGATTATTCACATCTGCGCACATTCCGCAAGAAGTTATAGTGTCTTTAAGGAATACGAACCGCACAAGTGTTGATTCTATGGCGTATACTTAATGCTGTCTTCAGTGAGCTGACATAGGGATGTTAAGCATTGAGTGACAATGTAAAAAGACACCAGCTTGTGTAAGACTCAGCTGGGATTAACCTGAAAACTGTCAGCTCCTGCACAGGATCTGAGCGTGAAAGAGAGTGACTGTATAAATAAATCTGATGCGTAAGGGGCTAATCTGATGCATGCATGCGCGCGTGTGTGTGTGTGTGATACATATTGTATGGATGGATAAGATAATGGTATAACATAATCTAAAAGTGAGTGCGGTGTAATCCAGTCGCAACTTGCACTACAGGATAAGAGTATATATTGTAAACAACGAATCGTGGATGTGTAAGCTGTGGTTGGAGCAGCTGAGATACATTGGAATATGTGATTCAACAAGAGAAATAGGACGGATGGTGGTGCACAATACTGCAGCTATCCCCAAACTCCCGAGTCCCTCCTTACCCTTCAGACATGCACAGACAAAAAGAAAAAGACACCAGCATCCATGCACATATACCTGCCAAGCATGGATAAAGAAGGGATTAAAGTGTGTCAGAAAAGGGAAACTGGAGAGAGGCGCGTGAATCATTGTTTCCCCAAGAGAACTGGTGCACCTATGGCTGTAGACATATAAGTTCATATAAATACACACATGGGTAAAGCTGAACTAATTAATAATTATCTTGTAATATAATGGAGGTAAAGACCAACCAGTTTGCTCAAAAAGTGCACACAGACACACACACACGGCATGAAAAGCAGTCCAGCAGAAAATGCCAGGCCTTTACAGCAATTAATTTTGTGCCTTTGTGTTTGGTAGTGTGTCATTCTAACATCATCAAACAAAATGTCTTCTTCTTTATTTCATAGATTTTTTTTAAAGTTCCTCTATTTGAGCTGTGATAACTAACGAGCTGAATCTATGGCACACTGGTGGACTGAAGGGTGCTAACCAAAATGAAAAATGTTGCTCTAATGGTTCAGAAAGAGCAGCATCACCGTGAAACTGCCTATTCCACTCATCTCAACCGCACATGTAATCTGCTATTCACTAGTTGGGCTGTTTGGTTTCAAGCTGTGTGTTGAAAGAAGGGCCCTTTCTTGGAGACTGAATGGAGTTAATTGGACATGAGGTTTTGAGGAGAACATCTGCAAACACTGCTGACTGATGTGTATGATCTGAAAGACAGCTGCCTGCAGAGAGCTTCCTAAAGCTAACTCTTTCTTACTTCTCCTCTTCCTCCCACCCTTGCATCTCCCCTCTCCATCCACGTATGGATTCTGTCCCTCTCTCTATCCCTCTTTATCTCTTTATCGCCATTTCCTGCAGAGGCTGAAGGAGCTCAAGCACAGAGAATTTGCTCGTAATGTAGCCTCAAAATCATGGAAGGACCAGCGCAAACAGGAGAAGGCTCTTCGGCGTCTGCACCAGCTTGCACAGCTGCAACAGGAAACTCAGCGGTGAGTGGGAGGACTGTGTATTCGTGCATGTGGCGGCATGTGTGTAATGAGACCAGGGGCAGGAGTCCTGGGGGAGGGGGGTTAGAGTGCGTCACATCCAGTCAACAATTCGTAGGTTTGATGGATGCGTCCACAGATGTGAGAGCACTCAGCTGGCTTAGCTAGGCCACAGGTCTACAGGTGAAGTAAATATATCATGAAGACACATACTTGCTGACACTCGGAGCATCTGATTCATTTGTAGGTGGAGGACATGAGGTTTTAGTGAAAAATTAGCAGCAGAATAACATTGAGTAAATAAAATGAGCAAAGTGAGTTGTGAGAGGACTTGCTTCCCGCTTTGCTCACCTAAAGCAATCAAAGCAACTGATACAATAAGACAATGCATCATGCAATAATCAACTTGATTGCAACTATGCCCTGTGCAATTAAATGTGTTTCCTATAATCAGGTAGCAATATGGGAACAGCATTACTATGACTACCAATAGAACACACCTTTCCTTTCCTTCTCTTCTCGTTTTCTTTATCCTTTCCCTTGTTAGATTATAAAAATAGAGTCTATACTAAGATTTTAGGTCCCTTTCCTTTTTATATACTGTGCCATCTATTTGTCCAAACTCTCTAAATTTCCATATTATTCAAACAATTTATCTTGTCATGACTGCGTTAAATTTAAGAGTGTCTTAACAGCAGCTTTGAGGTGTGGTAGAAAAGTTTGCATTTTTTGCATAACTTCGCTCAAAAACGATGCCACAGTGAGTGGCTTTGTGTAAATCTAGAGTGATGCCAGGAAAACTTAGTCAAGTATTATCAACTAAAGTCACATATGCTTGTCCTATCACATCTCGTTGCAGAGTCCAAAGAAGGACCTATGGCCTAAGACGCACAGTCAGAGCTGTGAGTCAGAAGCGTGATAAAGATGTGACACAAAGAGACCGCAGCCCTAAGGACAAACCTGAACCCTTGTGGCAGCCCCAGCGATCCACTTCTACACAACCCAGGACAACTACTGTCAGCTACCCGTCAGAAAATCCGTGCAACTCCGTTTCCCAAGTACCACTGGCCACTGCTCTAGCAGAATCCCCACTAGTGACTGAGACAGCCGATACAAACACTCCTGCAGTGAGCCCCCAGTCTTGCCACAGCCTGTATCCCCAGCTGCCTCTCTCTTCACAGGGGAGAGTGGGAGGCAGACTTGGAGTATCCTTCTGTTTCTCACGCAGGGGGCCTAGGCTGGAGCCTTCTGCCTCTGTTTTTTCAGACCTGGAGGAGGAGGAGAGAGAGAAGAGGGAACAAATGAAAGAAAGGATAAGGGGAATAATTGAAGATATTGACAGGGAAATTGGGGTAGCAGATGAGAGGAAACACAGCGAGAGTGAAAAGGATAAGTCCGGCCCTGACAGTGTCTTACCAAGCGACATGCACCCGTTCCCAAGAGAGGCCGTAAGCAAGGAGGAACAGATTGAAAAAAGAGACTTAGTAAAAGAACACTTTCCTATTTCCACAGCAGCACCTGATAATCAGAGTCATGATTCGCTGTTCTCAGCATCACAATCTCAGGTGACCGTATGGGGCATGGCATCAGCAGTAGCACACATGGATACCAAACACACAGAAAGCAAGTCAGAGGAAAAGCAAGAAACCGAGAGCGAGCGGGAGGCGAGTCAGGATGTGTGTGTGCTTGGGAAGGATGGCTCTACCCGTCTGAGATGGCCTGTCAGTTTGCTTAAGTTCACCAAGTCTCAACCACATATCTCCTACAGCTGCAACCCGCTCTGCTTGAACCTTCAACGGCCAGAAAAAGTCGCAGAGGATCTAAAGGACTCACAACAAAATCAGTTGTGTTCCCTTTCAGACGAATCAAAACCACGTGTACCAGCTATTCTTAAACCAGACACTCAATCGTGTTTACAAAGACAGATAAGACAAGAGTTGAGAGCACACGGGGAGAAAAAAGCTGAGGAAATTTTCAAAGCAGAGCAACATATCGATGTGGAGACAGAAGCACACCTGTTCCTAAAGAACAAAAACCTTTCATCATCAGAAACAAGACCAGAAAAAGAACGATGCATGCTAAGTATGGAGAACTGCATGCGGGCAGCTCCCCATCCATTTGACCCCACTCATAGTGACAGCACTGACACAAACTTCCAGAATCCTCTGGGAGGCAGATTAGAGGGTGCGAGAGGGATCAGGGAGAAAGCCATCACAGCCCTGAGCTGTAAATTAGAATCTGTCACCCAGCCTGGCACACAGGAGATGTGCATCAGCCCATCCAGGTGTGACTGTGGGAGTGAGACAATGCACAAGTGTGCCAGTGCTCCACAGCCGTATGTGGGTGTCTCTGAAGTATCACGCAAAAAGAGGAAAGCCAGCACAAAGAAACACAAGCTGGGAAAGAGAAAGAGGGCTGAGAAGGAAAAAACTTCAGACAAGCGCCAATCAGCAAGGTGCAAAGTGAGGAGTGTTATCTCTACAGTCTCCACTGGAAGAGAGAGGAAAGGAGAAACTGGAGGGAGATGGGGAAAGAAAAGGAGGCAAAGAGAGACGAGGATGAGGAAGGTGGGGGGAGCAGGGAGCAGCTGTCTCCTGGGGAGATGTGAGGCTGAGCCAGTATCTGTCTCTGTCAGGAAGAGGAGGCCTCATAGGAGCCACAGCACTGAATGCCAGTCACAGCCAGACAGAGAGCAGGCAGAACACTCCAGCGTCTACTCCCATCTCAGCAGACACACAGCAGACCGAGACACCGAGAAGGAGGGAAAGCGAGACGTGGCGACTTTTCCCTGGCGGTCTCACTTCTCCTTACACTCCTTCTCACCAGGATGTAACTCAAAGCTGTTTTGGGAAAGGGGTCACCATAGCAACCCCAGGAGTTTCATTGACTGCTGTTACCCTGACAACAGCTGCTGTAACAGCTCGATGAAAAAGCGAAAACTCCTCCACAGGGACAGGAAATTCATTCATAGTAAGAGAGAGGGTTTGAGGCATCGTGAATTCTGGGAGGAGAGGGGGAGGGAAGCACAAGGGCATTCAGGTGGCCGAGACAGAGGCCTGACTTCAGGTACAGAAGCGTGGGAGTGGATGAGAGGGGGCTATCCTGGAGGTAGTGAGGAGGTGAGGTCAAGGGCTGGGTGGAGCTCGAGGAGCAGAACAGTGGAGTGGGATAAGGCTGCGAGGTTTAGCCCCAGTTCTAAAAACTGGGGCAAAAGGCGCAGACATCTTAGCACCGAAGATGTAGACTGGGATAGATGGACATGGGGCAGCAGTGACAGCTGGGAAGACAGGGGAACACACAGGTCCGCATCAGGCTCCAGGGCCGGAGCTGACAGCAGAGACAGTCCGGGCTGTGCGAGGATATGTGCAAGCACCAGACGCTCAAGTTCAACACACTTCTCAAGCCCTGAGTGGTGGACAAGCAGACAGACGTACAGCTGCCACAGTGTGATCAACACACAGGACAGCAGATGCCACAGCCCACGCTCTTGCAGCCCTTGTAGCAGCACCAACACGTCTGAGCTGAGCTGGGACTGGAGCAGGAGTAGCACCTGCTCAGGAGTCACTATGGATGGGTTGACAGTTAGCTCCTTCAAGACGTCCTCGGGGGCTGCAGAGGCCAGTCAGCAGGCAAAAAAGCAGAGCAGTCTCATGTCCATTTCATCTGCCCTCTCCTCAAGCCCATTCACACATTCATCTCCCAACAGATTCACTTTTGGGCCGACAGTTCCAAGTGTCAACACACATAATTGTGACCAAAGTCTTTCACAGCTAAAGGATTCACAGTCTGGCCAAGGGCTCTCTGCCTCTGTCAACACAAGGGGCCCAGACACAACTCTTTCAGCTCTATCCCCCAGTAAGTCACTGCTACAAAAACCATCTAGGTTGCTTCTGCCCCTTATAGGAAAACTACCTGCAATTCAGCGAAAGGCTCAGAAGAAAAAGGGGCTGCTTGAGAAGAGTCAGGAGAAGGAGAGAGAAGAGGAAGAGGAAGCTAAGAGCTGTGGCACAGATCTTGGAGCAACCGCTGACAGTCAGAAATGTTCTCCAGTTGGGTCAAATCCCAGCAGCATGCCAAATGTCTGCCCATCACAGATTAGAACTGACGACGAACAGACAGGTGGAGAGACAGCTCCACCGATCAGCTTTACCGCTGAAGAGATGGACAAATATCGTCTCCTGCAAGAACAGGCGAGAGAGCACATGCAGAAAGTCTTGGAAAACATACAAGAAAACACAGACAAAAATACACAGGCAAACTACACACACAACCTGCAGACAGAGACGTGTGGGGCTTCAGAGGAGCAATACACACCTCCGCAGCCTCAAGCCCAGTTAATTCATACAGACACGCTGCATAAGCAAGTACACCACACCCTCCAGGTCAGTCTCCCACTTCCACACGTCGCCCCGCAAGAGAACTTTAGTCAGCCCATAGCTCTGGGTGTCCCAAACCTCACCCCACTCGCACCATCTTCCCCTCTCTCCAATCTTCATCACATCATTTTACAGCACACAGGCCTATCCATGCCCTCTCACTCTTCCTCGACTTCCAGCTCACCCCCATCTCCTGCCGTCCACCCACAGCCAGTTCCTCTTCCTCACCCCCTCACCCCTCGCCACCCTTCCCTCCCTCATCATCTTCACTTTGCCCCTTTCTCCATCTCCTCCCTGTTTCCCTCCATCCTGCTGCCACATCCTCCCACCCTTCTCCTTCCCCAGTCGCCCACTTTCCACGCAACCCCAATCTCTCCACTCTCTCCAGTAGCTCTGCAACCCTTGACTCCACAGCCTATCATGGACAGATCGTGGCCAGTGAAGTTTCAACAGAAGGCGTTATGATTTTAAGAGTGGGTGCCATGTTTATTAATCTTTCTTGGCAGCAGTGGCTTGTGGGAGAGAGAAAGGAGGAATGTTTGGTTTGAAGAAAGGCCCGCTATTTGAAATTGGGACGTGTCGGTGCTTTTAGTAGTATCAACTCCAACTCTTATTGCACATATGCCTTCAGACACAGATACACACCAACACACACGCATGCTCGTTCGCATGCATACACACCAACAGCCAAACTATTGACTGTTTTCAAATGAGAATTTGTTTCTCCATTTAGCCTCTGCTGTGTTAAAACAGACAGTGAAAGAACAGACTTTGATCCTTTGCTTTTTCCATCATTCCTCATTCACGAGCAGAATAAAGAGAAAGGTGCACCTGCTATTCAAAGACAAGCTAAGCTTGTGTCATCTTCTCTCTTTCCTTCTGAACCACAGACAGACCAGCTGCCTTTTGAAGTATCCTTCATGCCAGGGACAGAGACAGTGATAATACTCTCCCCTTATCTCCATTTCATACAGGTTATCTGAGTTAGAGAGTGACTTTCAGCTAACATAAATAACGTTCCAGTGGCCAGTGAATATGGCAAAGACATTTTAACCTTGGTGTGGACTGTATGTGCGTGTGTAAGGTAATTCTGATCGCACACACTCATTCACAGCAGGAAGAACAACATCTAATTTCCATATCTGACACGTGTAAAGACCTGCTTTGTCTCTGTAGTGTAAATATTCTGACAGTATATGATAATATTAGACTGATGAGAAACACCAAAATAAAATGTGAATTTAACCTTGACCAGTAGTACAATGCTTATCCCACACTCCATGGCTTCAGTGATGGACCTTTTCCACAACCTTCCATGTGTGACATTAAAACCATTTTTTTCCCCTCCTCCATGAAGCATTTAACAAATCAGTTTGTAAGACAGAAATGAATGAATCTGATAAGTTACAATAAAGCGTGAGTGAAAATAAATGGGCTGTCATGCTTTCCCCCCCCCTCTCTGTCTTATTCTCGTTGACAGCAACGTGTTGCAACAAAGTCCAAATTAAGAATTAATACTGTGTGGTTTGGGGGTTTTTTTTGTTTTTTTACAGTGGTTACATTTTTCATGCAAGCCTTTGTCACATGGATGATTTCAAAATGGGACAAAATTATTATATTTTTATTATATCATATTTTTTTTTTTTTAATGCAGTAATTTGTTGATTCGGAAAGCAGTTACTGTGTGTCCTGATCATCCCAGAGGAACGAAAGAAGAACTAAAAGGGAAAAAAGAAAAAAAGAAAAAGAAAAACTAATTGTGACACTTTTGTGTCAGCCGTAGAAAAAGACTTGAAGCATTTTGTATATTTTATTACCATTTACAATTTTGTCAAGATCTGTTTATTCTTTAACCAAATTTTATCATCTAGCTGTTTCTAAACAATACTTTTTAAAAAAGTGCATATATAAGAAAAAGAAGAGAGAAAAAAAACCCTACACGCACACAGATGACTTTCTTACATATCTCGCCAAGGGTTATGGATGCTGGTAACTGTTGCTATGTATTCAAGCCTGGTGATTGGTGATGTGTCAAAGCTGCTTGCCAAATAGTTGATCACTGCAGCGGCCGGCACTCAGGGAGCAGAACACAGAAGAGAACAGAGCGGTATCCAGATGGTCTATGGGCTTAGACTACCCAGAGCGCTTTGAGAGATTGGATTGATTTGCCCTCCATGATATCAGTGAACACAGCCCAACGCATGAGGGGGGCTTCAGCAAGGGGTGACATAAATACAGGCACAAAAGCGATGCACAAAATGTACACTTTCTGTCCTGAAGTGTTGGCTACAAATAAGTCATCTCTTGCAGAGATTCGGTAATTAGAGCACGGGTCCGCTTTCTCCTCCCCGTGACCCTTGAGCCTGTGTGTAAAGCGCGCGAATTTGGAAGAAACAGAAACTGAGAATCCCTATCTCTCTCTCTCCACAGGACCGGAGATCAAACAGACTGTGTGAAATATAGAGCAGCAATAATTAGTAGCTGTTACAGCATCAAACCTTTCTATCGCTACCTCTCCCTCTCTGACACGCACGCACACTATTACTCCATTCTTTCCCAGAGTTTAATTTGGAGACACTCAAATGCGCTGCAACTTCTGCGTCCTCGAACGCTGATAATCACAGAGATCATATAAAAGCAAACCGCTCCAGTTCATAACTCCAACTCTCTAATGAGGAAATCCATGAAAACAGTCACACACAAAAGAACCTAATAGGTGGAGATTGAACGCTAAACATAGCGTGTCATTTCAAAAGCCTGTTTATCGATGAATAGCGAGGCAAGAGTGGAATCTTAACTTTATTATATCTCTAGATTTTTAGGCTCCCAAGCACACACTTATCCACACTGGGGTCACATGAAAATTAGCAATCACAATATCACTGTACTTTCTGTCAGTGACTGATTAAACCATTACCTGAGCCCCAAGATTCGCCCCCTGGTGTGTACATGTTTTGCTGCTGTGTGAGCACACACACACACACACACACAGACACACACTAACTCAGGAGTGTGAGTTGATTTATGATGGAGAGGAAGCGGTTTCTTCAGTCAATCGCTTCTGAGAATTAATGAGGAATAAAAACTAAAGCTGGCACTCAGTCAAAATACACCAGCAGTCACAGAGAGCTCACTGCTGAGGCAGGGTCGCCTCTATTGGCACCGCATTTGATTGTTAGATTGCGGGTAGGCTATAGATTGCACTGAGCAAAAAGAGCCCCTTACGGCTACTGAAATGCTCCATCGACCCAAATTGCAGTGTTGTATAAATGAGACACTTCCCCGTCTCTTGCTCTCTTCCTTTCTTTCCCTTTTTTGTGATCTCGCCTCCTACCCTTCTCTTTGATTCAACCAGGTCAGTGGGGCTGCCTTCAGCTCCCCCGGCTGTTCTCTGACTGTGGAGAAGAAAAGGCCCCATTACACTTTGTCATCTCAATTCCCTTCATTCAGAGACCATATCTTTTACATGTTTGAATGCTGTTGTACTGCACAGACCTTTGCAGTGCAATGTGCTTTTGTGGTGTTATTATTACAGCGCCCTTCTTATTCCTTTTCCCCCCACAGTGACATTCATTAAAAGTTTTCCTTGAGCTGTAAAAGAGACTGTAATACAGTTTCTCTCCAATTTTCCCTCTTTTTACTGGATCTCTGTGACTCCTAGGAGTAGGTGTAATGCTAACAGCGAGGGTAATATTCTAACTGTTGTACTCAACCACCAGATGACACTGAAGCAAAAAAGAAAATAATGTAAAAAAAAAAAAAGAAAAAAAAGAAAAAAGAGGGTAGAAATTCTCTTTTTTGTGTGAGCTGAATAGTAAGATGATCCTTTAATCACACATTTTATCATATAGGACTCTGAGTTTTCTGTGATTTTGATGCATCACCTTGTTAGCTTTTGAACTTCCATAAAAGAGTACACTTCAAAGAGTAATCTGTCACTGCTGATGCATAAGAGATACTGCTCAGACAGGTGTAATATATGGAAAGCTAAGCGGATTCAGGCTGTTTAGAGCTTTTACATCAAAAACGTTGCATTACTGTGTATAATTCTGAACCACATAAAGCCAATTTATCATAGAGATTGCTAGTCTATTTTTTTGTGTTATTTCACTCATTTACTATTTGCTTGGCTTTCTCGTTGAGTCAAAACTTGTTTGTGTAAGACTTGTATTATGTGGAAATAACTATGTGAATTTTGGTCTACAATGGATTTAAGGATTAGGGGAGGTGGTGGGCTCAGCGATACTCTTACATGTGGCACAGTCCCCCAAGGACATGACACTGTCAGCACATTGCTTACACTCATCTGCACACATACACACACATATACACACACAGAGAGGTATAATAGGGTATAATTTAGGGGGCTGTAATAGTGAGATGTGATGCTCGGTGGTAAGACAGCATGCCTAATTCCTCGGTTATGTTATCTCTGAGAGACAGATGTTCCCACCAAAGATTACTATGCGCACACACACAAACTGCGTGCGTGCAGAGATGCACAAACACATTCAATCCTCAGACAATAGCAGCAGTGGGAGAGTCTAAAATAGCCATATTGACCAAAAAACACAGATCAATGATGAAGATGACTTTTCTGAGAGTTATTTATGAGAGTTTCTCCAGAAAACTAATGAGGGGAAGAAAAAAAAAAACCCTCAAAGTTTTCCCTCAACAAATCTTACATTTAAAATACAAATAAATCATGGAACGGACATAACCTTGCGCCTCACTGAATGTTTTAATGATCACACAAGTCCCACAAAGCTGTGGGTTTTGTGTGTCAATTCATCAGCAGAGCTTTCCAGGGCGCGCACACAGTGCACCCATTAGAAAACTGTTCTATAGAGGAAATGGTTTCACAGCAGAGGATAAAGGTCACTTTATTCATGGCTTCTCGCAGAGGCTGTCAGGAAAACCCTTTGGTTAGATAACCATCACTTGCATTATGTTGTTAATTCACAATTTGGATGCATAGCCACAGCTTTAAGAACGTGATGGGGATGAGGGACGCACAGTTCCTGTCAATCCTAAAGTCAGTCGAGTCGATTTTGTCCGATCGTCTTTGTCCTGCTTGTCTGATTTTCTGTCGCCTCCTAGGCTTTTGCTTAGCATCCCAGAATATCCATGAGCCTCTCCAGCATCCCAAGTGCCCAAGACTCAAAAAGACCCAAAACAGCAGCTTTGAAAGGGTGAACAAATTGCTTGTATACCCTAAACCAAATATGAGTGCTTAAGCGTGACTTCAAGGGGACAGTTTACATAAATGAACATGTGAATGTGCGTATAAACAGTAGAACTGCCTCTCAAACTCTTTTCTCCTCTGAGCTTTGATCCCCCTCCTCCTGCTTCCGTTTAACTGGTTTCAGCATTAAGTCTCCAGATTCTGATAATTTCCCCCTTAATCCCTTCAGAGGAGCATCCTGCTCAACTCTCTAATTAAGTCAACGACACATTCACCAGCACAGGATAAACAGCACGCACACAGCTAGGAGCATCTAACTATCTGATGCATGGGCAACTGGTGGTTCCTGGGTTAATGTGTATGTGTGTGTGTGTGAGAATGAATGTTTGTGTGACTGTATTTCAATGATTAAGTCCCAATCAGGAGGTTGTTATGACAACACATGCATTTTTAAGCTGTTAATCCGGGATTATTCTCCCCTCCGCTCATCTCATTACCGTCGATTATTAAATAAAAAAAAAAACATTTTAAGAGAAAAAAAAACCCACATCCAAATGTGCACGCGCGCACACACACACACCCTAATTATGGATTGGTTTCCCTGGAGATTGAACACATGGTGCAAGGGTCTCCAAAGACATTTTTGCACACGGGTAAAAAACACAACTTACTGCACCTCAGAAATTACCTGTGCACAAAATCGTATTTATCACTAACGCATGAAGCGATCCCACTTTATAGATAAGAAGCATGGCAATATATTAATAGAAGTATGCTTATTACTGTATTTTGGCACGCTCAGAGACCCATTCTGGCCTTTCCGAGAGTAATTTCCAGCCAGAGCGAGAGAAAAAAAGCAAGCAAACAGTGAGTGTCCTTTACCGGTGATTGAATGTGTGTCCTTGTGTAGAATCTGCACACCCCTCTCTCAGCGAGAGAAAGCATTCCTGCGGTGCTGAAGCTGATGTACAGGTGAGAGAATGGCCAAGGATTTCGAGATCACCTAAGGCTTTGTGTCGACTATGGCCCACTCACACTAGGTCAGCTCAGAATAACCAGAAAGGGCTGACCGCCAGTGCTCACTCGCCCCTGGAGTCATTAATCACACCGCACCGCAAATGAGCCGCATGGACGGACACACACACACACACACACGCATAGAAAAAAACAAACAAACACACACACACAGTGGAGCTTGTTTTAATTATAAAAGGCAAATGCTAGATGACAGCATCGCTCCAGGTAGTCATTCCTCAAGGCCTGCACTGGTACATTACCATGTACCAAACATCACAGACATTGAATATTTCTGAGCAAAGCCCAGTCCACAAATAACAACACATCAGATCACATTAAGCTACAATAATCTGCTGCATACACAAATACACACACGTCATTATATCTGCAACGTTTCTCCTGAGCTGTATTTTATGCTCCTTAAACACAAACGCGCACCATCAACTCACACTATCTGAACCCCCGCATTCCCAAACAGACCTCTCAGCTTGCAGTTGGGTCACTATCGGGATCAGGATCTCAGATAACGTTCCCATTTACCGGTTATGAAATTCTTCAAAGGGGCCGTGCAGCAGCGAAAGCCTGTGGTGTGCCGTGTTTGTTAACAGGCATGGTGCATGGAGAAATACTCTGTGGAGGTTTTGCGTTAGTGAATGTATGTCGCACGGAGCAGTCCCTCCTGCTAAAGGCATCTAGGGAGAAAAACTCGACACGCACCAAAAATATATCAAAGCGCAAAAGTCACAGCTCATACACCTACATAGAGACACACATTCTCTATGCTAAAAATCAAATCAAAGAGCTGCATAAAACTGAGGCAGCTAAGAGACGCCGATTGACTGCCTGCATGTTTGTAAGACAATAAAAGGATATTACAGGGTTGCAGTGTGGAAAAACTCTATCCAAATTTTCATACATTAGCTTTCAAACATGTCATCATCTAGTTAATTGCCATGTTGTGAATGTCTCACACTTTGGGTTTTTCTGCTGTTGATAAAACTGTTCAAGCGACATAAATATCGCGCCACACACATGCACAAACACACAGTCACCCACTCAGATATCAAAGCACTCTCTTCACCTTGCTGCACTCGTCTCTAAAGAAAGTGAAAAGCTTCTGTCCGTTATTGAGGTGCGACAAAACATAACCCTGCCTGAGCATTTAAAAGCTAGTTTCTCCTTTCTGAAAGGGCTCAAGTCACTTTCAACAGTCAAGCTGAGAGAATCGCTTTCTGCATCAGGTAGTCAAATTTTTTCCTTTTATGTCTTGTTGAATTAATTACGCTCAAAAGCAGGAGACTGAAATGAAATGCACATAAACTTAGCATAACAGAGCTGCATGTAAAGATGCCATTTCGAGCAACTCTTACATGAGATGGCTCACTCTGCAGTCTCTCAGAGGGGAACGCTCCTGCTGTTGTACTGAGGAAGAGCTGAAGTAATTAACATGCTCCCTTTGTGTTGTTGTTTGTATGTGTCGTGTATGTTTGCTTGTAGAAACCGAGCGTGGGTGCGTATAAGAGGTAAAAAAAAAAAAAAAAAAAAAAAATTAAAAAATTTACAAAAAAAAAAAAGAAAAAAAAAAAAAAAAAAAAAAAAAGCCTTCAAAAGGTGCTCAGCTTCTGCTGCTGCTGAGATGTAAAGCTTTAAAACTCATTTCTTTCATCAACTTCTGTCAAGAAGATTAAGGGAAGCATTACTCAAGTACGGACTTATTTCAGTGAAAGCATTAAACAACTGGCTGAAAGAGATTGAGGAGACTGCTGCTTTTAATGCCACTCTTTTGTGCATATCAGTGGATTTCAGATTTAATCTTTGATAAGCAGGTGGGAGAGGAAAACCATTAAAAAAATAAGCACCCTTTGAGATCTCATGAGAACTACAGAGAGACATGATGGGAGAAAAGTGAAATCACAAAATACAAGCAAGGAGGTGCGGTCAGTGTTCCATGGCTGCTTCTGCATCCTCCTCCTCCTCATCATCATCATCATCACTACAGGGTTCAAAATCTTCATCCAGGGTTGGATCGGCATCCTCTCCCTCCACCTCTCCTCCCAGCTTGCCCAGAAGCTGCTCCACATGCTCCAACATCGGCTGGTCGTCACATCGAAGCTTATTGTACAGCTGGGAGAACAAAAAAGACAAAAAGAGAAAAAAAAGAATGACGCAAGTGTATAACAGGCTAATAAGTACACTGGAAAACATGAAAATGTTCAATAGAACAGGTTTTAAAGCAGAGAACCAAATACAAAGAGCAAAATTATACTGTAGAGGCAACTGAAGTAATGATATGGTGAGTGTCTCTCAGCAGAAGCTTGGTCACTACAACATCCACAAGCAGGATATTGGAGTTGAGGGAAGTGAGCAGCCCTCAGGTTTTAAGTCTCTAAGTGCTGGTTAGGACATTTGAAATATCCAACAGCATCTGCATTCTGTCAGCACGGCAGCACACAAAACGCTGCTAAACACTTTTTGTCTTTATTTTGGCAAATCAGCACATTTGATGCACAATCCAGCCGAGGAGACAGAAAGACCATTTATCTTCCTCTTTCAACATGCATGCGCACGCAGACACGGAGAAATGTATCCTGAATCGAAGCGCATATGGTTGTGTTCTAATCAAAGTTATCCCAGTGAAACACGCTGTGAGAAAGCAAGACGGAAAAGTCCCGTTCTCTAAGCAGCTAGTAGATATATCTCTGGTAAAATACTCGGCTTGTGTGTAATTACTGAACTCAAAATGGAGCCGGGTGATAAAACTGCTCGGGCTACCAATAAGGACAGCGAGCATAACACTACGCTTCTGTGTGCAAATACATTACATAAACACGGGAGGGCAGATGCAGCGATTCATATTTATGCTGCGCTTTCCAGAAACAAAACTAGAGAGGGGAAAAAGGCAGTTAGTGGATTTATATAAGCTAAGAATATCACTCTATTTTGTCTACCAAATGCAGTTAACACACAAGCACACAGTGTTTTATGCTCACGGACAATAAGCAGCTGAGTGCCATCATTCTTACTAAAAGTGTAACAAGGCCGGGAGAGAGTGAAGAAGAGTGTGTGTGACTGCTTTGCCCCAGGACCAGTCTCTAAGCAACAGCAGGTCCTGACAGGAGACACGCAGTCCCATGGGAACTCATTTGGAGCGTTACAATGTGCAGTGTGTGTGTGTGTGTGTGTGTGTGTGTGTGTGTGTGTGTGTGTGTGTGTGTGTGTGTGTGTGTGTGTGTGTGTGTGTGTGTGTGTGTGCACATTCATG
>VURO01022854.1:0-20419 GCA_015108175.1 Pelvicachromis taeniatus
GGGTTTTTTTTAAAATTTTTTTTTTTTTTTTTTTTTACAATTTTACACCAGCCAGTTATGAATATTAATTATCATTTACAGTAAAGGAACTGTATTTCTGGTTTCTATCAGCTTCTGAGAAAGTCCAGTTTTAGCTTTAATTTTAAATACTCGGCTGTGTCCTCTAGCTGGTCTCTATGATTGCCACATTACCATTTAACACTGGGTCGCCAATGTGCAGCGCGTTCATCAAGGTTTTCTTTTCATTAGGTGGAAACGGCAACCTTCTGTAGGAGGTTGGTGAAAACTATGAGTGAACAAAAACACCAAAGCTGTAAAAGAAATACTAAAAAAATGCTTAACGCAGCTTTAATCCTATCATAATTATTATACACACATTCTGCTACACATTCTAAAATGTTAGCTTTAGTTTAAACGAGACATTGGCATTTAATTAGAATGTTTTGCTTTTGCAGTGGGGTTAACTGTTATATACAGCACTGTGCAAAAGATTTAGGCAGGTGTGGAAAAAATGCTGCAAACAAAGAATGCTTTCAGAAATATAAATGATTGTTTCTTGGCCTCAAATGTATTCTGCAGCGGGACAACAACCCCAAACATACAGCCAAAGTTATGAAGAACTATCTTCAGCATAAAGAAGAACACACACACACACACACACACACACACACACACACAAATATATATATTAAACATTTCAGATGTTTTAAAAATAATGAACAGAGCCCTGAGAGCTGGAACGCACTGCAGCTTAACCCTGTAAAAAAAACCCCATAAAATAATTACCATAAAATTCAAATTTGTTGAAAATGAAGTGTTTATTGAACCTTCTGCCAATTAATTTTGTTTTTGCATACATTCGTTTGAATTTGTATGATCTTTTCTACATCCAACATTTTTATGCAGTTTATTGCAATTTATTTAGGTTTCATGGGGGAAATAATCACACTGATGATGCAGGGAGTCATCAGTGTGACCAACATGATACACTTGCTGTTACAGGGTGAAGAAAACACCAGCAAACCGAAAATTGCTTCAAAAGCAAACTTTAACAGAAGTTGACTAAAACACAGCGGAAATAGAAAAAACAAGCAAACAAACAGAAAAAACGCAAAAGCTCACAAAAACACCAAAACACGACAGAAGTGTTTTTGGGGACACAATAACGACCGGACGGCTGTGGAAAAAACAAGCTAACAGTAAACTGCTAATAGCAAACATGTATTTGCAGTATTTTATGAATCGTGTGAATAAAACACGCAATACCTGTATCTTTTTGTCCTTCACAACACCAATGAATCCTTCGCTTATTTTAAGTGTCTCATTGCAGTCTTATGTTTTGGTTTCTGTCACTTCTGCTGGTTCCATGTCTTCCCAGAAACCCATGCGCTGTTTTGCGAGATTTTGTTTGTTCTCTCCTTCCATCGTGTTTTGCGTGTGTTCACATTTAATTTTGTTTATGTTGACCTTTCAGGGCCACTGTATTAACATCTGGAACGAGAGATGTAACACATGATGTCATCAAAGAGAATTGGTCAATGCAAAACAGATTTCAGCATTAAAGAAGTGACAGTGGTTAGCCAGCATCTCTTGACTACTTTCACGTCTATGTTCTGAATTTGCTCTGAATTTGGCCTTCACTAACCCGAGGTCAGACCGTCAGCTGCTTTTGGCTGATCTTAACTCAAGGATGCAGTCTCTTGTCCCAGTTCATGTCACATAGTCCAGTATCTGAGGTGGGAATTTTATAGTGGTACTGACATGCTCTCATCTGACCTGGATATACGGGTGAAAGACCAATCTAATATTTCTCCATAAAACAGATTAATGTTCTGTTTTACATATGTAACATATTAAATAACTAAAGAAAAACTGGGATGAGATGCAAATTTGTTTTGCAAGCCCGCCCCTGAGAACAGGGGGAATCTCTTTATTCAATTCAACTCAATTTCAGTTCAGTTCAGTTTTATTTATACATCGCCAAATCACAACAACAGTCGCCTCAAGGCGCTTTGTATTGTAAGGTAAAGCCTACAATAATACATACAGAGAAAAACCCAACAATCATATGACCCCCTATGAGCAAGCACTTTGGTGACAGTGGGAAGGAAAAACTCCCTTTTAACAGGAAGAAGCCTCTGGCAGAACCAGGCTCAGGGTGGTGCGGCCATCTGCTGCAACTGGTTTGGGTGAGAGAAGGAGGACAGGATAAAAGATGCCTTGTTTGTGGTTGTTTTTTCTCATCTGTCTCTGGAGGACAAACATGGCTGTAAAAACGAGCAATAGAATTTTAAGTCTAAGAGAAAATGAACCATAAAAGTACACTTTTTGAAAAAAAAAAGAAAAAGACTCAAGTTGTGTTGCTGCGGATAGCAGCAGACAACTTCCATCTTTTTATTTGGTAGCACCTGACATGGCTCATCTTACCTGACATTGCTTTACTTTTACAGGATTTAAATCTTTGAGAAACCTGTTGGAAACAGTTTCTGTGTTCTTAATGATTCCATTGCAAATGACACATAGCAAACATTCAATCAGAAGAAAAGCTTTCTCGCAGCTAAACAGGCCATGTGAGAAAAATCTTCCATGTCAAAAGTGCAGGGGTCAGTAAGGAGAGCCTGCCTGCTCCTTGCTTACCTTCCTGCAGGAAGAGATTTTCATGGCAGCTAATGATGTGCACACCCTGCGTGTCTCATGCTAGCCTAATAGAATTACCAAGGGGATTGGACTGCAGGACATAATGTGTTTGGACAGGTATGTCAACATGATCACCTATCAAGCTAATAAGATTTGAGAAATCAGTGGGAGGAGATGCACAGGGCCATTTAGCATGTGGGGATTTCACAAGGAAATCTTTTATATTGCACATATTTTTTTATTATGCGCTGTGTGGATTAATGACATGAGTTAAAGCAGAAAAATGGCAATTTATTCACATTTTGTTCAGCCATTCCACAAAAACAGGATCATAAAGGAAGTATCGCCAGCATCCACAACCTGCTTTCATCCTCTGTGCTGAAGAGGTCCATTGTTGTTACAAAACTATTAATAAAACATAGTGAGTCATAGCGGTGAATAGACTGCCATGTTCCTTTATTACCACAACACTGTAATCTACCTCTGTTCTACATATAGCACACTGTTCTACTGACAGAAATCCTTAAAGAGCAGCAAAACTGGGATCAGTTGCATTTGTGAAAGCAGAAAAATATTCACACTCGACACACACTTCAGCTTGTAGGTAATAGTATTGAGTTGATTGATCAGCCTTCTTGGTGCTGCCAAAACTATCACAGACACTTTGGAATACATTGACTTTCCACTGGTGCATCCATCCATGCAACTCACATTCACTGCGTTGTTCTTGACTTCTGTGTTTTATCATTCTAACAATTCAGCGCTGTCCGATGCTTTTATCCATCATCACATACCTAAACTGCATGTGGCTTCGGTGCTAAGCAGTGGTTTGTATCATATCTATCTAATAGACTCCAATTTGTTCACGTAAATGGAGAGTCTTCTTCACACACTCAGGTTAATTATGGAGTATTAAGAATTCATACTTGAGTCGCCCTGAGAGTGGCGCCAAAAGTGAATCAGTCCACACAGACTTCCACGTCAAGATGCGTCTTGCAGTTGAACCTTTCGCACACACTCGACATAAAACAGACGGTGACTTTCAAAACCCTCAAGCTGAGGAATAGAGAGTCCAGAAACCAGTGGATGTAATGGTTGCTATTTATCTTTTATATACAGTTTGTGTTCTAGACTCTTCCACTACTTACTTTCCTCTTGGATAAAGGAACATATGACATGGTCCCTGTGTCTCTCCAGCTGACTCACTCCAGGCCACATGTTGTTATTGTTTTTCTCTTTCTCTTCTCATTCTCCTGTCCACCTGGGTGGAGTATATTATGGGCTCCTGCCTTTGGCCCGTGCACCTGGCCTGATTATCCACCTGCTGCTGCTAGTTGACCCAGTTTCCCTGCCACTACTTAAGGCAGTGGTTCAGAGCTTCTCACCGCTGTATCGTCGAGCTACCTGAGTTCATGTTCCTGGCAAATTCCTAGTTCTGTTTCTCGTGTTCGCTTGCAATTTTTCTGACCTGGTGCCTCCTGTACATAGATTCCCTGAACCTCCCTGGATACCTGTTTGTACAATTGGTGTGGAGTGTGACGGAGTGTGAGCGTGAGTGGCTGAAGAGGAGCGAGAGTGTGGACTGTTTTCCCCTCTTCCTTCCCCGGAGCCTTGGACCCTTTGCCCAGCACCTTGCATTTATTACACTGCAAAGTTTGTTCCTTTTTCTTCCCTTCCTTGGAGCCCCGGATCTCCTGCACTGCACCTTGTATAAATATTGCATTGTGGATTGCAAATAAATTTGTGAACTCTCTGTGTGTGAGTGTCTGTGCCTCAGTCCGGAATGCATCTGAAAATAACTAAAACTAACTTTAGATCATGTCATTACCATTCTTGGGTGTAACATGTTCCAAACTAATGTGTTACTGATTTCATGTTATGCCCCAAGGAGTGTTCCATTTTAAAACAGAACCTTTAAAATTAGACAGAGAAACAGTGGCAAACTAAATGGATTAGAGGTAGCACAAGCAAACTTGAATATGGATGTTAACCATGATTTGAGATCATCTCCCAGTTTGAATTTCACTTTCAATGCTAAATTCCAAACCATCTGAAGCTGACAAGCACACATTTCATTCGCAGTCATTCACAGGCCTTGACGTTGCCAGTTAATGCCTGGCGTCCTGCACAGGGCGTACCCAAACGATCAAGTTACAGAAACCTGATAGGCCCTAGAGTCAGGTTCATTTTAAGAGAGAGGAGACAAATATGCTCAAAGTGCATTTTCCTAAATCAACTAAACAGTTAAAAGTTCAAGTTAAAAATGGCTGCTGTGTCTCTTTCCTTGCTCAAAATGACCCAAACGAACAAAACAGCACCACACCCAGGCAGTGAACACTTTTATTGCAGGCCACAGAAACAGAATGGTAACATGATTGATTGAAACAGTTGATGGTGGCCTTAGGTCCAATATCTGGCTCATGTTTCATCTCATGCACCTTCTTGACATCTGCCTGTAGTAGATGACTCTTCCCTCTTCACCATGGCAACCATCTCTAGGTTGGCGTCCGGCCTGTAGAAGTAGAGAAGTGGGGAAATAGAGCATTTTCTTACACCAGAATGTATAGCCCTGTTGTTCTCTGGCAGAGTCAGCCTTAAAGTTTTGTAACTTCTGGTGCCATCTCCAGTCCATGCCGACCACATTGTTTTTTAACAATTTTAATTTTAATAATAATAATTCCCCCCCCCCTCTGATAATTGGACACAACACACAGACATGTGTACATAGATGTAAATATTTCTGCACCTTTCCAGAAAAAATTCAAACTAACCACCACAATACAGGTTAGTATCTGATGTTAATGCAAAATGAAGCAGCCAGGGCTTTGCAATGTATTTTATGAAGATAAACCTATGCTTTTGCACCACAGATGAGCTATCATTCAAAACTGCTTTCTTCCTCCACAAAACTTTGCAAGCTTTACTTTGTAACTCACCTTGAAAGTGTGTTCTTGTAAACACAGCAACAGCTCTACACTAGACTAATTAGAGCAGTCTTTGAATGGAATTAAGGTATTTCCTCCTCAGATACTTCTATCGTGGGCATGCCCATTAGAGGTAATTGGATTATTTCGACTCTGTTTATCGCTTAATTCTCCACATCTGTAGTTTAAGAAGGTTGGGGAAGACTGGATAAAGGAGAAGCACCAGGGGACCATTCCCACTGTGGGATTTCATCCCTTCCCGTCGGTCTCCAGGGGACGAAGCCTGAACATGAGATATTAGAACCTAGACGAGGGAAGACAAGGGCTTATCCATCCTCCATTACACACCGTAAAGGAGGGACAACTTCATGCTTTAATGTGACTGTTTGATCCTTGTGACACAACCCACACGGTACTATGATTACCCTCCAATCAAACCAGAAATTTTAATTTGTGGCAGCAGATCAATACACAGTCAAAGGCCATTAATTTTTCTCAGTGTTACATAAATGTGACAAACTAAAAGTGGAAAAGAAAATCTGGCATTTTATGTTTTTCTTTCTGATACATATTTTTAGGCGGCAGGCTTGACGGGAGAGAGAATTAGTTTTCTCTTTCTTCTCTCTTCCTCGTGAGTTGGATTTTTGTGTACCTACGAGGGTGAAAAGTAAACCCCTCGAACCATGTAATCTGGTCATGCTATCTGACTTTCTTTCCCACTGCGGAGAAAACTATGAAGCAAGACCTTGGCTTGCAAATAAATTTCTCAGGCAAAAAAAAAAGAACGGTGCACTCCACAAGAGTGACATTCACCTCTCCTTCTTCTTTGCCTCCCCACTATTTGATTTCAATACTGTTTATACATTCTTTGTCTCTCATTAGTTGAAATTTTCTCCAGAGCTTCAATGCCGCTGATTAATTATGCATTTAGGCACAACTGCAACGGCAGCCTCTACATAACAACAGCGAATTAATGATCTGCATTTGCAAGACTGTCATGTGCGACCTACATTTTTTTTTTCTTGCTGGGACTGTTTCTTTCTATTTGAAGCCTGCAAAAATAATTATACTAAATCTGTTCTTACATTAAAATCAATCCTGGGTGTGATGTGCTGAGAGACTGCAGCAGCAGCAGCAGCAGGAGCAGCACTGCCAGGAGGAAAAAACGAGCTTCAGGGCTCGCTGCAAATTCCCTACACAACTTACACACAACAGTACTTTTTACACAACCGTGACATAAACAGTAGTCAGTCGGCCTCCCTCCAACCCCCCCCCTCATCATTGCTGCCTCTTCCTTCCATAAAATTCATTACTTAGCTTGATGTCATTGTCACTTCTGTGCACATCACAGTCTGCTCCGTTGACCTTTTTCTCAAAGTGCGCAGCGTGTGACAGATTCAAGGCTGTGCGATTTGTGCGTGCTGTTGCTGATCTGCCCATTTATAATAGTGAAATAAAGGGGATTGCAAGGTTATACACATTTCAAGAGCAACAAAGAAGCGCGGGAAAGGCAGCTTACATCTGCTACATACTTTGCTTTCAACCTTGGCAGACCTTGAAGTGCTATGCATGCATGACTGGCAGCTAGAAAATAGTCTTTGGTTTGGGATGACAATCTCAACGAGACGTGGAAGTGGGTGGTATTTGTTCTCTGAGATACTTTTTTTGCATAGCAATGGAAAGCCTTGAGTGTTGCAATGAAAGCGCAGGACACACAGGAAAATTGAAATCCGTTTTAATGGAGTTTTTTTTTATTTACGACAAGGAAAAATAAGGTGGATTCTCTTAAATAATATCACAGTATCAGCATAGATTCATTGAGCACCTCAGCGAGAGAGAGCTCAACCTTACGCTGTACAGCCATTCTCACTTATTATGAATGGCATCTTCAATGCTTCACGAGTCAACTGATTGTATGAATTACAGTCTCTGGAGTAATAAAGTCATTTGCATTGCCCTGGTTTACACAGCTGCAAAGAGGGACATCTATTTTCTCCCTTTGTCTCTGTAGCAGCAGAGAACTGCCTAAACATTTGCCAGGTCTGTCCTGCGGCGACCACATCTGGCCCCTTCCTCGCACTGTGCTAATTTGGCACTAGTGTAAAGTTACCTTTAAAAATAATTTTAGATCATCTCATTACCATTCTTGTGTGTAACATGTTTCAAACTAATGCATTACTGTAATCACATTACATTTTTCACTAATGCAGTAATATAACAGGTTAGAGTTCTACATTCATGCCAATACAGCTACAAAAATGTCTGTAGTTCTTCAATTATTTGCAAACTGGGTGCTAGCAAAGAAACGTCAGACTTCCACTACAATTGGCTGATTTCAGTTGGTGTGTGGGAGGACAAAAATGGCAGGGTAGGCGTGTGTATATGTATGTATATATATTACTTGTAATTTTACTCTACAAAAAGATGACAAGCCAACGGTAAAGTGCAAACTGGATCCAGGATAGAACTTCAGCTCTTTGCAAACATCTGCACAGACAGCATGCTAACGCTAAGCTAGTCAAGAACCCAAAGCGATTTTAAAGGTGATTGCATGCTGACCTTAGCCCAGCAGCCAGAGCCAGATCTTTAAGAGGTAACAAACTGATGAGCAGTCAGGCTGCAGGCTTATTTTCTACCTGTTCATGTTTCTAAAGTTCAATCACTGCGGAGATCACTTTGAAGTCTCTTTGAAGTGTTAATTATCCTTTTGTTCATACGTAAAAACTAAAAGAAAGATAATTTGTCTGTGTCCTCATTAGAATAGGGATTTGTGTTGGTGTGTTGAACTGTGGCCTCAGGTTTATATTGTTAACTGGTAATTATATGACAATGTGTTTCAGGTGTAGTATGGTAACAAATTACTTTCCTTTGGCAAATAATTAAGTAACACACTGCATTACATTTAAGAAGAGTAATGAGTAGTGCGTTATATGTTACTTTTTTTTAAAATAACAACACCGAACACTGATGATTACTGCCGTTAAAAAGTAATCTGTTACTCTATAAAGTCACCTACTATCTAGTTAACTTTTATATTGTCAAAAATACAAACCTTTTGCAATTAGCTTGTTAGCTTTAAAGTCAGGCTGTGTGGACTCTAGGGTCGTGCCAGTGGATGATGATATCAGAGACTGATGATGGTCAAAGTTAATAATGATAGCTTCCTAATCAAGGCAATCTAATTTCCCCACTGATGTGTTATATTAATATTCTCTTTGTGCTGAGATTCATAATAAATTACATCTCCAAAGTCACAGTTTCATATTACACTTTTATATATAACCCATACTAAAATGTCTGGTTATGGTTATGTTTATTGGGGGAAATCAGGGTTTTAAATTTTTATTTTTTTTTTTTATCAAGTTCATGTCTAGGCTTCTGTGCACTTTGAAGTTAATGTGTGTGTATGGAGTGGCTACATTATTACATCATTATAAAGTGAGAGAAAACAGGAGCAGGCTATTTCTGACTGCCTGACGGATTTTTGAGTCGAGGCTTAATGTGACTGCATCTGCCGAGACACTGGTTTCTCTCATCTCCTTTGCTTTTTCCATCAGGCATTTTTGTTGGGGAAAAACTCATAGATAATTGGGGATCCTTCTGGGGAAAACCTAGTCTTATTAGGAGAGATGGCATCCACTTCACTTTAAATGGAGCAGCTGTTATTTCTAGAAATCTGGCCAAATATTTTAAATCTTCCAAAATGTGACTATCCAGAGTTGGGACGAGGAAGCAGAATAGCAGACTTTCATGCCTCTCTGTAGCTTCTTTTCGTCTGTCATCCCCATAGAGAGTGTGTCTGCTCCTGTAGCGTCAAAAGACAAGGCAAACAAAGTATACAAATTAACAAAGAGAGATTGATATAACATCCTCGACTTCACCTGAGTGTAAATCAATTACCATATATCTTCCATTAGTAGCCCCGGCGTTTATTCAAAAAATTATCCGGCCTGCCCCGCGTTTAAAAGAGACCAGCGGTTATTGGAGACCGGCTCTTATTCCCTTCTCGGAATTGTCGCGAAAGTGAGAGGGAAAGAGCGACGTTCCAGTCACACTCCATACCAGTTGATGGTGGTAATGCACCATTTAGTTGTTTGCCAACCGCCAATAAAATTTAAAAAGAGGAAAAAGAAGAAGACAGGCGGGACTTCTGGGTTGAAGGTCGCCCGGCTACTATTGGAGACCGGCATCTATTTGTCGTGACATGTTTTCAAACCGGCGTTTATTAGAAACCGGCGTTTAAAAGAGACAGGCTACTATTGGAAGATATACTGTAAATGTGGACGTTCTACTGATATTCCTTCTCCTCAAATACAAAATCTTGAATACTGAGCCAATATCTTAGAGACCTCATAGTATCTTATTTTCCTAATAAAATCACTTCACTCTCAGACTGCAGGCTCAATGGTGGAGTTTTCTCAGTCCCTGGCTGTACTTGTATTAGTTCTTTCCCCAATGTTTCTTGATCTGCAATCCTCATGTCACTTCCCTGTATATTGAATTGTTTCCCTATTTAGTTATTATATGTCACTTGCTGCTTTATTTTGAGTTATTTGTTCCTTGTGCCTTGCTTTTAGTTTTACTTCCCGGGCCTTGTCTTCTGACTTAATTCAGATGTGTTGTGGTGTCTCCACTTTGCACTAATCACCTTTCTGTGCATGAATAGTTGCTGTCTCCACTTGTCTGGTGTCCCAATTTATTATGCTTCCTTAGATTCAGGAGTCATTTTCTGGGATTTTTTTCTGGAGTCACAAACACCTCAGCTTTCATCCTTCTTGCTGTCTGAGTGTCTTCTTGCAGGCTGAAACTGAATGTCATCTGGCAGTGGTGCCCAGCTTTCTAGCCGCTTCCCTGGCTAGGCTGTGGGCAGAAGACTATAAGCCTGAATCTGTTGCCCTGACTGATGACTCGTCCAAAATTAAGCAGAACTCCCGCCTTCGTCTTTCTTTTTCCCAGCCAGGGTGAGCTTCTTTGCCCATGTCTGCTAATGCCTGTGGCCCTAAAAATATCTCCATTGCTGGGAAATTGTAATATTGCTTCCCATTCCCATGCTTCCCATTTTTAAGTTTGCCAGTAATAAAATGGCACCATTAGGATTGAATTGTCTTTTTCTGGGCCTGATAGTAGAGAAAATGAGTTTTTTTTAATGCTGAGATAGAAACTAGAGCTCCCAGAGCCTCAGCCATCAGAGGAGATTGCTCTTCTGAGCAGCCCCAGCTTTTAGAGCTACCTGCATATCCTGTGTGACCATCCTGGACCTTCAGTACAGACAGAATTAGAACCTACAGAACCCGGAGAGCCCCAGGTAGTGGATCTTATGTCTCTTAAGGCTGAACCAATGGACTGGGCGTTTCTATCAAGTTCAAGGGTCTCGGCCTCATCTGATAACCATGTGCCATTCCTCCAGAGGGGTTCCCCCTCCTCTGTCATCAATAACCCCCAGCCAAACCAGAATTGCCCTATTGCCTCTGCTGACACTGGCCTCCAGAGGGCCTTCTTTGTCTCTGACATTCACTGTCTCATTCGTCACTGCTAGCTGCATATTAGGTGGAAGGTGCCTCAAGAATTCAAATTTGGGCCCTTTCATGCACATTCTGACATCCCTTAGTTATGGTGCAAGAGGCTTAAGCTGCTGAGGGGATTCCCATGATGCACTGAGCATTTTCTTCTTCACTCATCTCTTTTTATCCCCTGTGTGTTTATACACCACTGCTGGAATTAATCATTAGTAATTATTAAACTCTATCTCTCTCGCTCCCATAGTGTGTCTCTTGTCCTCTCTCTCTGCTTTCTTCTCTTCCCCTTCATTACAAAATGGTTGCAACAGATGGACTCGGTTTCCCTTACTGAACCTGGTTTTTCCCGAAGATTCTTCCCGTTAAAAGGGAGGTTTTACTTTCTACTATTGCTAATTGCAATTCATTTGATTGTTGGGGTCACTTTCTAATATTGAACTCTGTGAGTGGGGATGGGAAGTTGAAGAGCACAGATAGAGATACGTGAGATATTTTACACAGGAAAAACACCCAAACTGGATGAGTTGGTAGAACTATAGGTCTGGGTTTAAAAGTTAAAGAGCCAGTAAATGTCGTGACTTAACGTTAAAGCTGGTCAGCTGATATCCAGCCATTTAATGATTGGCTAAAGTCAGTCATGCATTTTATGTAAGTGTAAAATATGTCTGGAAGTGAAAAATGAACGCCAAGTATGCTCCTCTGGTGCCTGGCAGCGATACAATCAGTCATCGCCAATGCCACATGAGGGTGATAGGACGACTGGACTGTGAAGCAAATTGCAGAGGTACATTTACCTCTGCAATTTCATTAAGATTAGAATGACTAAAAGAAAAACACCATTGAATGATATTGTGCAAAAATACACTTACAAAGTATAAGGTGGCAGATAGGTTGCCTGAAGTAGTGCTGGACCAAACTCTAGTTTGTTGCTAATCAAAAAGAGTTGGTAAGCTAGACTGCTGGTTTGGTTGCTAGAAGACTTTTGTTAGCTTCAATCTGAGAAACAGAACACTTTATTGACACAAATGAAAATGTTTTGCAGTTAAATTAACACTGCCTATTAACATTATATATTATTATTTTGGAGGAACTGAGATTTTCCGTTTAAAAAAAATATCCTGTCCACATGTGCAGTTTTCAAAAATATCGCCGTCCACATGTAAACACCAAAAACGCAGTCAAATGCTGTCAAGAACACGCCAAATCCTAGCCGTGTAGAAATGTTGGCCAATCAGAAGTCTAGAAGCCTGGGAGGGAAAGAGTAATCAGAGTTTTATGCAGAACTTCTGAAAAGTTTTTGTGTTTTTCTGGAAAGCAGCTAATCTTGTGTTACTTTTCAAGTGCCTTCATCATTTCAAACGTTAATAACCAATGACGACGACGTTGGCGTCGGCATTTAGGTTGTGAGAGCCTCTGTGTTGAATGGAGAAGTTCACTCTGACGCCTTTGTCTTTCTTATTTGTCTTTCTGGCATTACCGCCACCAACTGGTATGGAGTGCGACTGGAACGTCACTCAAAAAATCCCAAAAAACCTCAAATCCCCTCCGCGCTGTCTTCGGTCCTCCCGCGTCTCATCACTCGGCCAGCTGTTTCCAATCAGTCGTCACCTACGACCAGGCGCATTTAGGGAGGAGAAGATAGCTCCTCCCCATGAGCGGAAGGTCAGGGGTTTGAATCCACTGAATGGCTACCCTCAGGTACCCCTGAGCAAGGGGTATCCCTACAGGATTAAAAAAAATTTTTTAAGCTGGATGCAGATACCATCAAAGTGGGATTCTTACACTGAACTGGAATTATACTGTAAAACAAAATAAAACATTTTGACCTGTGGGAAGAGTAAGAAGCTCATACAGTGCTAATCTCTAGCTTTGCCCAACATAAATGCCAACACAGGTTTATAAGGGTGGGTAGGGATAGAAAGACATCACAAGGAAGCTCTGACAATAAACTTCAACAAGCAACGCAACAAGTAATATGATCCACCCTCTTTGAATGCTGACCGCCATTGTTTGTAAAAATAACATCCACATCTGTGAGTTCATGATTCAGTACTTTTACACACACAAAGTCATGTTCACTGAAAAGCAACCAGCTGGTTAAATTTTCTCAGAACACTAGCGTTAGACTATTTGAACGCTAACCACTGAGTTTTTCTGTAGGATAAGGATTATTTTGCTCCTCAGTGAACCTCACAAACAGTGTTGTGGAGCTGTACTTAGCTTACAGGTGCTTCTTCAAAATGTCACGTAGCACTTCTTAGCAACTGACACACACTTGAAATCAGACAGATTATATTAACTATATACTTATTTGACAAAGTTATCTCAATTTCAGGTATTCTCAGTCATTTCTGGGAGGAAGGTTGGATACAGTCTGATAGATTCATCTTTTTTAGTAAAAACCAACACAGAAGGGCAGTGAGTGCACATATTACCTAGAGAATGTAACAACCTAAACATTCTCAACATAAACAGTGACAAGTAGAAACCAAAATAACTCTGGTCAAAGAGTTGTACTTTAATACAACTCAAATGTTCTTGTACATATTATAAAAGTCATAAAATAAGATTTTTTTTATCATGTTTTACATTCAGTTGTTAGCTGCTTATGTAATTCAATGTTGCAGGGGGACAGTTTAATAATGAACACAAATGAATTTTCAAATGTATTCAGTTAAAATGACAAAAGTGTACTAACAAAGGCTGCAGGAACTAAAGAACTGATTTCTTAAACTGAAAAACAAATGCATTGTTGTTGTTTTCAACAAAGAGCACTCTAACGTCAGCGCCCAGAGCTGCCATTTGGATACTGTGAGCCCTCGTCACCCAGCCTTTCTCACCTTACCACCTGATGAAATCCCATTAGCCATAAAAACACTTGCTAAACAATGTGAAACCTAATCCTGTCTGAGTTCATCTGTAGCTTTCACTGCATTTTTTTTTTTTTCAATTTCTCGCTCCTGAAATGGGTTTCACAGATGGAGAGTGTCAAGGTGCATCACTAACTGTCTTTGAGTTTTAAGTCTGCAGCGATTCAGTGTTGGCAATGGAGTAAATGTATATCCGGAGGCACAGGTGAGCCAGACAATGAGAACTGTCAGCATGTCCAGTTTGATATATATTGTTCACCGGTGTGAATGAAATGTAAAATTCATGCTATGTATTAAGATGGGCAGACTCCATACTTCCTGTAAATGAGATACTCTCACATGGACATATATTTGCGTTTTATGGCACACAAGTGCATTTGGAAGTTCTAATGAAGAAATCCTTTCACAAGATGCTTCCAGATGTCGTAGAGAAATTGCTCTGCTTCATGTTTATTAATTATAGGGATCTATCCTCAAGCTGGGAGGGGGGAAAAATACAATTTGCTGCACCACAGGACAAGAAATTCATCCTTGGGTGCTGCGGGTTCAGACTTGTTTGTCGATTCAATGTGTGTATTCCATTTTTTTTTTCTACAGAGAGAAAACTGGGAGGGAGGAGGATCTGAGATTCAATTTACGGGCAAGATGGAAAGCCAACACAGATGTCAGGAATGAAAAATAGTTTCAGTTGACAAGTGAAAGAAGTTTGCAGTTTGGGGCTGTGAAGGTTCTGGCAGATGTGTTTCTGTCCTTGGCACCGTGTTACAGCTGACGAGCATGGCTGACGGCTGCTGACATCCTACGAACCTGTTTACAGGATTTATTTTTTTTTTGCTTGAAAATCCTACAACAGGTTGGAAAGACAAGAGGAATAACTGATGTGTAGTGTGTGCACAATTTATTTCACAGTCATCGTGATCAAAAGCAGCCGGTGCCATGTTGCTTCTCACTGCACTGTAAGACGACAACTGTCCTACCAGTAACGCAGTGTCTGTGACTGACGGAGCAGCTGTAATCCCTCCCCACAGTCACCACCTGGAATTCACCAATATTCAAGGTTATTGCCTAATCAGATCTTGTTCAGGAGGAAATGAATAGCCAGACTTTTTCATTTGGGAAGAAGCAAATAGCAGCACATTTAGCCTTTAGCAGTGTGACTGTAGGGCAGGGAATATCAGTTGCTTGGCTCACCAACCTTTTTGGTACATACCGTATATCTTCCAATAGTAGCCCCATCGTTTATTCAAAAAATTATCCGGCCGGCCCGGCGTTTAAAAGAGACCGGCGGTTGTTGGAGACCGGCTTTTATTCCCTTCTCAGATTAAATTGTCACTGAACTGAGAGGGAAAGAGGACCAAGGATCGGTTTTTAGACTGAGGTGAAAAGACTTACAGTGCTCCAAAACGTATTCCAACAATTCGCAAATAATGCAGTTCCCAATTGTGCTCCTCCTTTGCTCCCGAGTGTCTCCTTGTCTGTGGTAGCCCAGTGCACGAGTGGTGCTCCGTGAAACTTCTCTCCGCCCGACTCTCCAGGAGAGGAAGTAAAAGACCAGAAAATCACAGTTAGCAGGTTCACTAGCCGACAGTTCCAGTTCAGTGTAATAATCCTACTTTGATGGTCGCTGCATCCAGCTTAAATGCCGCTGGTTGTAGATGACAGCTGTTTGCAAATAGCTGGCTGAGTGGGAGGACCAACGATAGTACGGAGGGACTTCCGGGTCGAACTATTGGAGACCGGCGTCTATTTGTCGTGACATGTTTTCAAACCGGCGTTTATTAGAAACGGGCGTCAATAAGAGACAGGCCACTATTAGAAGATTTACGGTAATATCACAAACACGTGTTACCATAATTTTGTTTACTAGTGTTGTCCCAAGAAAATAAAAATGAATCTGATAATCACCCGACTTTTCAATCAGTGGAGCCATGAGCTTTGTTGGTTGTTGACTTTTATGTTTTATCTCTTAAATTTCAGAAGTTCAGTTTGATGATGTTTGTTGATTTACAACTAAATTTCTGTAAAGGTCACAGCTATACTTCCACTGGTGCTTCAGTGGTAAATTCGGTGCTAGTTAGGAGATAATGTAATAGCATGCTGGTGTGCTTGGTAAGCAATAAACACACAACCTCTTAAAATTGTGTGATGTTGAACAAGCAACAACCTCTGACAATGAAAAATTAAGCTAGCATGGAAAGGCCACAAAGTGCAGTTCCTCTAGTGTCCTCTTGAAGCTCACTCAAAACATGAGTTCAGCTCCACAGGCTCTAAATGTTACAATGTTCAACTTTACAGAAATAAACTGGTTGCTTCCAACTTTTTTTTTACAACAAGTTTCAATTTGTAACTGCCAGCAATGCTCTCCAACCATTTGCCAACCCCATGTTTTTTTTTCATAGCAATGCATGGTTGCCTTAAATGCTTTACATAAATGAAATAAACATTCTTAAGCATGCACCCTTTACCCCCTACAAATGCTGTATTCTTCCCCGTCAGTGTTTGTTTATTTTCAATCTCCTTTGTCATCCATCACTTTTAAAATCTCCCCTGTCTGGGCAGAGGTGTTTCATGTTTACCAGACTTAATAACTCATTCACTCACCTGAGAATACAATGGAGTGGCAGGAAGCTTCGGCCCAAGCTGCATGTAATACATAAAGATGAGGTAAGGAGAATGCCTTCTGAAGACAAATCCAATTACTGCACCACTTTTTGAGTCACGCTACGGACACAGGTCATTTCATATCATTTCATGCTGAATCTCCCAGAAATATACTTATACTATGATACGCTTTGTAGCCATTTTGGAGTGAAGGCACTCCTCAGAATGTGAGAAGCTAGGGAAGAATTAACGAAAAATAGGCACAGGTGTAATATGAGTCTGGTTTTAATGGCTCAGTGAATACCCATTCTTATGTCTGTATGGCCCATTGTTGTTCTGCTCAAAATTTTGCTTAGCAAATGTTGAGTAAACCTCAGGCCATATAGAGCCACAGAACATGTCTATGCAGTTCTCATTGTTTGTGTAAGGGTATCAGTTGCCACATTGTTGCCACAGTCATGTGAAAAAAAGATGTTTTTACAGTCCCAGGAAAAAGTAAGTACACCATTACTGCTTTCATAGAAATTAAGAGAGTAAGTAGCAGCTACTGTAGGTGCTGCTTATGTGAACTTGATTAACTGTTCATCATAAAGAGTTAGTCAGGAAATGAAGCAGATTCCACAGACACAGTTCAGGAGGCTGACCCGGAAGCCAGCGACAGAGACAAAACAGGTCCGGAGACCGACTGCACAAAAGGCAGTGGTGGCGTGGGTGATGCAGGTCTGGAGGCCAACCGCGTGGAAAATGGCGGCAACAATGTTCAGGAGGCTGTCCGAGACGGTGAAGTGGCCGAGTTGATGGCCTGGAAAGCAGGCTACGATGGTGTGGTGCTGTACGTGAACAAGTAGACCATGCCGATCGTGCATGAGGACCTTCCAGCAGAAACAGAAGATGGCTGGAGCAGCTCCTTTCTTCGCAGCAGCTCCTGCGAAGAAAGATGGCTGATCAGGCCCCTTGGACCCTCCAGCGGAGACAGAAGCAGGAGCAGCAGGTGCGGAGACTCCTGGCAGAGACGAAACAGAATCAGCAGGTTATTCTCGGCTCAGATAGAGCAGAACAAAAAGAGTCTTCTGTATCCATACGGCCGGAAGATTTGGCCTCTGGAAAAACAGTCTTAGACCCTAAATTGGCAGAATCTGAGGCATCAGCTACATAGTTATCAGACTTTGGATAGTCAGACTCAGGATTAACAATTTCTGAGGTGACGGAGTTAACAGTTTTTGAATCTGAATGGCTACACTCTGAGGAAACAGTTTCTTTTATAGTCAATGAGATAGACTTATCCTTGGAGGGCTGGCTCTCAAACTTTCTGAGCTTAGAAGGAGCTGGTTTTAAACAGTCTTTGAAATCCTCAGAGCATGAGTTAACAGTCTCTGAGTCAACTGACTCTGGATTGACAGATTCAAGATGCACAGTCTCAGGGTTAGCAATCTTGGGAGTTTGCAGAATCAGAGGAAACAGTCACTGAGTTGGAATTAATACACTCAAAATGAACAGTCCCTGTAGCAATAATTCTAGGCTCGGGAGGAGCAAAAGTCTTTTTCACAAAAATCTGTCCCAGAATTAACAAGACTACCCCCACAGGGAACAGAAAAGGTATTGAAGTCACTCACCCTAGCTGGCTGCTCAGAAGTCCCGGAATTCGGCTGAGGGGAGGCGCACCGGCGACGTGGACGCCGTTTCCTCCCAGACGAGGGAACGGAGGTGACTGAGGAGACTGGTAATAGTGGAGAGGTGGAGGCCGGCTGGTCATCCTCTGAGATCATTGATGCCAGGAATGAGGCTGGCGAACGGTGGTCGGAGCAGGACGTGGAGAGAGAGGAATTCTGTGGCAGCGGCATGGAAATGCCTTTCCACTGGCAGCCGTTGCTGCTGCTGTGTCGTGGGGAGCTCCTTGCTCTGCTGCTGCTGCTGCTGTTGCTGCATAGCTCGCCAGGACTGGATGAAGTCTGCTAGTTCCTGAGCTTGTAGGCAGGTAGAATTGGACCCAAACGCAGGACTTATAGACAGACAGTTAAACTTAAAGTGCAGCTTTATTGCTGGGTAAAAACTCTTCATAGAAAACAATCAAAATAAAACAGGAATCAGGAGACAATTCACAAAGATGTGGGCTTGACACTGAGCGACAGACTGAAAGAATATGACACATGGAGCACAGGGACGACAGTGACTTAAACTAGAAACCAGAACAACAAATGACATCAAGAGAACAAAACCATGAATAACAAATAATCAGGAAATAGAACTTAAACCCAAAACACTGGGTAACACCCAGGACCATGACACTTTGTGTATATTGAGAAAGGCCCAGCAGTCTAGGCCTAAAATAACTATTTACTTCAGATGGGTGACTGCAGAGCAGGGAATATCAGTTGCTTGGCTTACCAAACTTTTTGGTACATAATATCACAAACACTTGTTACCATAATTTTGTTTACTGAGGAAAAAGTAAGTACACCATTACTGCTTTCATAGAAATTAAGAGAGTAAGTAGCAGCTACTGTAGGTGCTGCTTATGTGAACTTGATTAACTGTTGTATGTATGTTTACTTATAATTTTGTTGTCCCAAGAAAATAAAAATGAATCTGATAATCACCCGACTTTTCAATCAGTGGAGCCATGTGCTTCAAATGCAGTTTTTTCCACAGGTTGCTGACATTCTAGTGCTAGTTAGGAGATAATAGCATGCTGGTGTGCTTGGTAAGCAATACACACAACCTCTTAAAACTGTGTCACTATTGAGAAGGAATAACTGCTGACAATGAAAAATTAAGCTAGCATGTAAAGGCCACAAACTGCAGTTCCTCTAGTGTCCTCTTGAAGCTAGCTCAAAACATGAGTTCAACTCCACAGGCTCTAAATGTTACAATGTCCAACTTTACAGAAATAAACTGGTTGCTTCCAACTTTTTTACAAGTTTCAATTTATAACTGCAAGCAACCCTCCAGGTAACCCTTCCACCATTTGCCAACCCAATATTTTTTCATAGTAATGCGTCGTTGCCAGGTTGGTCACTGACCAGGATCTGGGTCTGTGCTTGAGGTTTCAGTAACTGATTTTTCAGCAGCTGTCATCAACCTCTAGCAACCATTCACCAACCAGTCAGAGAACACATGTTTGTCCCTTATGAGTAATGGTAATGATCAACAACCACTCTCTAGGCTTATGAATGCAGCTTCCTAACCACGTTTTCTATTCTTAGCTGGCAATGAAGTAATCCACCTTCTCATTCATTTCTAGACACATCTGACTCCAGATAACTAACCTAAAGCTGAAGACACTAATGCTGATGTTTCAAAATGTAGAGTCCAGAATGATTGGGTGACGCCGCAGTGGCTATGTTCATCTTTAATATAGTCTATGGTAGGGCTGGGCAAAACGATTATTTTCCTAATCGATGAATCTAGTGATTAATTTTTTTATGCATCGATTAATCTAATGATATATGTTACTGCTAAGCAGCTTAAA
Organism: Pelvicachromis taeniatus; assembly: GCA_015108175.1. Taxonomy (NCBI): domain Eukaryota; kingdom Metazoa; phylum Chordata; class Actinopteri; order Cichliformes; family Cichlidae; genus Pelvicachromis; species Pelvicachromis taeniatus. The sequence goes on from VURO01022854.1 coordinate 20,018, forward strand.
TTAGTTTTGCATTTACGGAGGTTGGGTGTTTATCTCTGAGTGTATGTCTACGTGGGGGGTTTCTGGATGAATTAAAGGGTAAAAACCATCCATCCATCCATCCATCTTCTGCCGCTTATCCGGGGCCGGGTCGCGGGGGCAGCAGCCCAAGCAGAGAAGCCCAGACCTCCCTCTCCCCAGCCACCTCCTCCAGCTCATCCGGGGGAACACCAAGGCGTTCCCAGGCCAGCCGAGAGATATAATCTCTCCAGCGTGTCCTGGGTCTGCCCCGGGGCCTCCTCCCGGTGGGACATGCCCGGAACACCTCACCCAGGAGGCGCCCAGGAGGCATCCTTATCAGATGCCCGAACCACCTTAACTGGTTCCTTTCGATGCGGAGGAGTAGCGGCTCTACTCTGAGCT
>VURO01022856.1:0-14827 GCA_015108175.1 Pelvicachromis taeniatus
CACATCAGAAATAATGAATTAATATAAATTAATAATCAACAGTCAATCAATGGCCTGGCTCCACATGCCCATAGCATGACATTGGTCTCACCATGTTTGACAGATGATGTGATATTCATCAGATTATAAGGTGTTTATTTACTTTTCCATACTTTTGTCTTTCAATTATTCTGATAGACGTTAACCTTGGTTTCATCTGTCAAAATGCTTTTTTTACAGAACTGTGTAGGTTATTTTAGATGTTTTCTGGCAAAGACTAACTTGACTTCTTGTTGTTGAGTGTAACCTGTGGTTTGTTGTCAGTATTTGGCGACCTTCGTGAGGTTATCACTTGATTACTGACTTCAGCACTGATACACCCACCCCCTTTAGCATGTTCCTGACTTTGTTTGATGGTGTGAAGTTGTTCTAAACTTTGGAGATTATTTTGTAATTATGCACTTTAGTTTTCATCTGTGGTCTTCGAGACCCATTAGTCTTGCTGAGTTGCTCAGTGCAATCACTCTTTTTAAGAATGTACCACATTGTTGATTTGGCCATTTGTAAAGTTGACCTAACTATGATTAAAGTTTTGATCTCTATAATAAGCTTATGTGGGGCTCTTAGCCTGTTGAAGGCCTCCTTCACTTTCACTGAGTTCACCAAGTTCAACACTTGAAATCGAGTCCATATCTTTTATCAGATTAATTTCTCATGAAACAACAATGACCTTATCTGGCCATGAAACTGCTTATAAGTTTATTGTTCACTTACTTTTGAGCCTCTGAAAATGAGTTTATCAAAAATGTCTGCAAGTCTTAAGTCATTTGAATTAAAACTGAAAGTCTGTGCTTCAATTGCATATTGATTGTTTGATTTGAAATCCACTGTGATGGTGTATAGAGGCAAAACTATGAACTGTATCTTTGTCCAAATACTTACAGAACTGACTATATTTATTGCATATACTATGTATAGTATATGTATATCTATGTATAATGTGTCACAATTCTACCTCAAATCATCTCGACACATAAACAGGTGTTCAAACAGCTTTTCATACAGTGCAAAAATGATGTATATGCCCATGTATCATTGTGTGTATAGTAATATGTCACTGTAGATGGAGTTATTTTTTTCACTTTTATTATATCAGATAGTTTTCCCGACTGTTATGTTCTTTTACAGTCTATAGAAATGTATTTGATTTTTTCCAACACATACAGTGCATGAATTCCAACAAAAACAATTCATTTTAACCATAAGGTACACTAATCCATCACAATATTTTCACACTTGTAACACTACCACTGAGATAAGTCCGTAGTGGCATAAAATCAGTGAGAACCAGTGTGCTAGCATGTGTTGTTTCATGCGCCATTATTCTGCTGTATCACTCACCAGTAAGTTCAGTTGTGTTGACAGGCTGATGGTTTCTATTATGATAGTACCACGTTACCATTGCTACACTGACCACACACAACCCTCATAATTCATGCTGTCAGTTTGATGAAGTTAAATAGGAACTAGTGCAGACTTTGTTTGCCCCCTTTTCAGTCCCCTCCGAGCACTTATTGCTCACTGTGCTGAAACTGTTAAAGCCTCCAGTAATCAGTCTGTCTCATTTGGCTTGAGTTACATATCAGAAGTACTTCATACTACATCTAACCATTCTAAAATCATTAAGATGCATAAATATGAGCACTAAAAGTCTAAAAAGTAATTACCAAATGCTTAATGTACTAAGTACTATATGTTTGTTCATGCAAATTTGAAAACAGAAATAGAAAGTAGACTGTGCCGTTTAAAAGATTAAATAAATACAAAAATAATAATTGTCCTATGTATTCAGATAATTATTTATTTAATTGAGCACATCTAATTTCTAATGTGCATATTTTTGTGTTTGTGTATTGTTGGAGCAATACAGAAGATGAGTGCCTTTAAGAGCTTTATTATTGGTTTTACTGCTTGTCTGCAGTAGGTTTTTAGCAAATTCACATTAAGTATAGAGCAGTACATGTATTCGTATACAAGGAACAGTGATATTCAGATGTGTACAGTTCAGTCCTGGTTCTGCTATGAGTCATTATGAGCTACATTACCAGGGCTTTACCCTCCAAAGAAAGCCTTTTACACACAACCCCCATTTCATGGCCACTTTTAGCCTTCAGAATCAACAAATATTATTCAGGGAAAAGTATCCATATTCAATTGTAGCTTCTGATAGAAGGACACATACATTTTATTGTGTTTACCATCCTTTGGTACAACGAAGAAATAGCTTTCAAGGAAGGTCATTCCACTGTGGTGGATATCATTGAGCACAACTATTAAACTAAAATAATCCCCTTAAGCATCATAAAACCAAAGCAGAGAAGAGGCCCTATAGTTTTTACAGTGCTCTGGTTCTTGCAGTTTCCAAGAAGAAAAAATCTTAATAAACCAGAGCAAAGTTTACATTGACAGTTTCATGTGAGTCATTTTGTTATTGGTCAAGAAAGCTTGTAAGGTCTTAGGCTAGGAGCTTTAACTCTCAAATGAGCAATGAGCTGGTGCAAATTTTCAAGACATTCAAGACAAATGAGACTTATATCACTCTAGAAGCCTAGTACCCAGAATGTACTAATTTATGAATAGTGCTTTTGAATTAAATAAACCATTAAACGTTTCAGGAGCAGGCAGCTAACTTAGCTTAGCAGACAGCTAGCTTAGTTCACAAGTTTAATCGATAACAATAAAAAAAGTTTCATAGACTAGCATTAGTGATTTTAATTTTTCTAGATAGTATTTCAACTAAATTTTGCTTAATTTGCAGAAAGGCCTAAAGCAAGGGAAAAAAACTACATGCAGCATATGGCAAATTTAAAACCATTGATATGAATGTGAAGATGCAGACATGGACATTTTCCCGCCACTGATGTTTTTTGCTTTTGTAGGTATGTGTACTGTATATTGTATATCATGTGAAATCGTTTCACTTTGTATTTGTTGCCTTTTAATGTGTTCAGTGTATGTGTGACAGTTTAAGAACTGTTGGCTTAGCATGAACTGGAACAGCTAGCTTGTTTTGACCTTTCTCTCTTTGTATTTCCTTTATTGGTTGATGCATCTACATTGAATTGAAAAAAACAAAAGTTTGTTTTTAAATATGTGACTTGTCTAGTTCTGTCTAAAGATAATAGCCAAAGTGGTAATGTGCACAACCACCCCTGTAACAACAAAGTTAGTTATTTCTAGTTTTAATCAGAGGCTACATTTGTTTTGTTCTAGTCTTTGTAGCTTCATTTATTATTTATTACATACATCATTTATTACATAGCATATGGTAACACCAACAGTATCACTTTTGGCATCTAATTCTGAGTAAGAAAGGGAAAAAAAAATCAAAAATATCATATTATTGTTTTGTTTTTATTATTGTTGCTTTAGTGTCCCTAAAATCTAATGATATTGCAGCTTATTATTTTAATGATGCTTTAACCTGAGGGTTACTTGGGCGGGTGTCTAGCTGGAACATTAGAATCTGTTTAATGAACCATATGAAATGTAGTTTGAATTTAATCTTTTTCTTTGTGTTAGTAGAACTTAATAATTTGTTAATGCCTTAATGAGACACTACCGTTCCGTTGTTCCTTTTGTCAACAGCCCTACAATTGTAATGTAGTCCTGTTCACTTTCAGTAAGTATTATACAGTGGCCCCTTCTAGGCTTTAACTAAGATAAAATGTAGAAAAAGACAAATTATTTACAATTGAAATCAATGAAAATAATATTTACAAGTTACAAAAAAATATATACTATACAGTATGGCTAAAAACAAAAATCACATCAGCAGCCGCCTGGAAAGACTCAAAGGCATTTGTGATGCAAAATGTAAATACATAATTACACATTTTAACTGCTACAATCTATAGGACAAAAACAGAAATATAATACCATGTACAGTTGTTATTTGAGAAATAAATACAACAACCCGTACAGAGTAATGAGAATACCTTCATTTAAAGTAACGCTACAGCATGAATCTCAGTATGCTAGTAACAATCTGTACTCAGTAACAGCTGAGGTTGGTGATGATGAGGATTTTACGTAGCAAGCTAATTAATCCTTCAAAATATTTTCTAATAAAATAAAATCCAAAAAGTTGAAGGTTTAAATATTAACATAAATACAAAATTGAATATGTTTTGATAAATCCGAACCAAGTTGGCATGCTTACACTTAAACAGTCTAATTAATGCAACTGCAGATACCTGGGTTTCCCCTTTACATTTAAGTAATCCAAAACCTTTCCACTTGCCCTTGTCTGAATTCATCCCACATCCTTCAACTTATGTCTCCACTGACTTGCCTTTTATCCGGAGGTCATTGTTCCCAAACAAAGAAGAAACTAGACACCCCTCTTATTTTTTTCTTTCTCTGTCTTATTAGTCTGTTTGAAGGATTGTCAGTCGCGAGAATCATTGCTCTGGATAAACACAGCTTCCTTTGTGTTTGCTTAGTTGTAGGGTGCTATAACTAATCAAATATTAATGTAATATCACAGTCAAGTGAGACATCCTGAGAAATTAAGAGAAAAAAATGAAAATCCTTTGCTTCCTGATCATTTACAGCAGTTTGTTTACCGGATAACTGGCTGACAATGAGTTGCTACTTTGTGCATGCTGTTTACTGTTAATGTAGTATTTCACTATCTACAGCGCAAATTACAAATCATATAATTGTTAACATAATTAGGCACACAAATATCTAATATTGGCTACTATTAATGACAATAAACAGTATATGGTCCCTTTGTGACACTGTTCCATAACATATATGGTAGGATCTGATCATTTCTGTGTCCTTTACTATGAATAAGAATGTAAATGCATACATGAGCTAACTGTGTATGTGTTTGTGTGTGTTTGTGTGTGTATATGTGTGCATTTATGTACACTACATGCATGCAAACCTAGATACTGTATTTGGGTATCTATTTCAAGTGTCTATATCTGACGTGTGCATTTGCCTGCATATCTACATATTGTATAGGTGGTTGAAACTTGAGTTTTGAAATCCACGTCTTTCCCTTTTCTGGGTCAGCATGGAGTGTCTCTCTGAGTTTCTGTGTTATGCAGATCGGTCTGAGCACACAGGCTGGAGTCACATTGCCTCCGTCAGTGACCTGGCCCCAAAGTCAACCTGGTTGGCAAAGTCCAGGCAGCTGTTTTAGCACTTGCTGGGGGGAAAAAGAAGAGGAGTCCAGAAGCCACTTAAAATGAAGCTGACACTGAGATAAATGACATGTGTACTGCTGCTACTGCTCCATCTCTTCGATCTAATACAAATATTTAAAAGGATGGTAAAAGTTTCTTTTTCCTTCCTCTTTTTTGAAAGAGAACAAGTTCGATTGAAATGCATCCAAGCATCACTTCCCCGGGTTGTCATATTTGCAAAGATCCAGACATTCAGTGGTATGCAGGCCTCGTTCAGTAGCAGTAACAGGTTCAAGCCATTTGTCAACTTAAATGTAAACAGCCTAACATGGTATTAAAACAATATAACTTGTGAGTTAGCGTCTGAGAAAAATGTACTTCTCTTTGGTAGCAGAGCTGGGAAAGTACAACACAGACTTATGAAAGCTTTTTACCAATGGCTATCTGTGATGGATGAAGAAAATATTAAAGATGCAGAGGACCAAACTGAAGAAAGAATAAGGTCAAGATTTAAAAATACCTTGACTTTAGGCAGGTAGATATCCAGGCTGCAAGGGGAGTAATTACAGACATTTGTTTGTACCGCTTCTTTCTTTCCAAATTAGCTTTGAGGATAAATACAGATTTGGTTTCATATAGCCATATCTATCTGTCAGTGTTCGTCTGATTCCCTGTACTATCTCTTGATTTGAAATGATTTTTTTAGGATTCAAAGCACTGGATCATCACTGTGATTGGTAGCTTCATAAGAGAATATAGCATAGAGGAATGGGAAGCCACAGAGGAATATTTTAAGGTTCAGGTGTTAACATGTGAAATCACTGTTGAGCTTTAAAAAAAAATAAATCACACTACAGAAGTGACTGTTGTTTTTGCGGCACTTGGGCTGAGCACCAGGCTCTGAGCGATGTCTTCACGATTGATCTTGCGCAGCGCCGTGCACAGCGCTTCGATGCTGGCGCAGTCCTTTCTCGCCCAGTCAGACAGGAGGGTGCAGACCGGATGCTCTTCCTGCTGGAAGGTCGCGATCCGCTCCTCCTCGTATCCGAGCAGAGCCGCCAAGCTGCTCCAGTCGCTGTCGTGCATGTGGTTGCAGTCGTCTCCGTCTCCGGCCTTAAACAGCAGCTTCTCCACTTTCTCTCGGGTGTGGAGAGGAAGAAGCAAACAAGGCTCTTCATCCATGTTGACAACTACAAATGGAAAACAAAACAAACAAATTTATGCAATTTTTTAAAAGTTTAAGCACACAGTATACAGCAATAATATCTTATTGAACAAAGAAAATATTTCATTCACTTGATATGATCCACAGAGCAGTGGCAGCTGTGCGCAAATAACTACAGGAGTGTGAGTCATCGTTACTAATCGGATTACTTTCTAAATATAGTTTTTATGCAGACAGTACATTCTTTGTCAATATCAGTGTCAAACAACAAGCTCTGTTTCGCCTTTAATGGGCATTAAATGAAGAAAATGCTTCTTGTTCCCAACATATTCACCTTGCTCTGACAGGTCATGATTTTAAGACTCATCGCTTTGACCTATGCAATAATATCTCCGGAGTGCCTCATTAAAAAAATTCCCAGAGTTTTCCAAACTAAAATGACTTTTTTTGGTTTCATGCCTTTACTGGCAGCCAGACTGCAGTTTGACCAGCCAGACCGACACAGTGTTCGGTGTTGAATAATGGACAAAAAACATGATGACACTCTGACATCACTTCATTTGTTTCTATGAGGTATTTGTGTAAAATTTCTTATAATTACCACATGATTTTGAGTTGTGATTAAGAAACAAGTTTTGTGAGGCCTTGATGTTGTAGATCTTTGAACACCATGTGATAATTAGTTCATCCTCATCCTTGAGTCCAATCCCTGACTGAAAGAATTACTGCGCAGGTCCAAATGATGAGTCCTAAAACCATAACCTGTAAGAGCGAGGTGAGTAGTTTGGGCACAAGAAGAATTTTCTTCATTTAACCCTTTCATGAACGAATTATGACAACCTGGATCAGGATTTTCAGCCATCTTTAGGCATGAAAAAAAGATTTTTGAACTTTATTTTTTAAACAAGTTTTTTACATGTCCACTTAGGTGGACAACATATGTTTGACTTGGGATGGAGTGACATATCAGTGTCCAATGTAGTGGTTTCTGTGCAAGTATACCATCAACACTGACACAAATACAAGACAACAGCCTTTGAATAGCTGTCTACTGTAGTGACCACTATGTGTGAAAGGGTTAATACCCTTTTAAAGTGAATCAGAGCTTGTTATTTGACACTGATACTGACATATACAGCACAGTCTGCATAAGAACTATAGAATTTAACCTTGTAATGCCGCATATATCGTATTTGATACATTAGTTCTTGAGACCGCTACTTCATCAGTGTAATTTTTTCCCCCCCAAAAATTGTACAAAAATGCAAGATTTAGTAAATATAATACAAATGAAAAATTCTGCTTGATATTTAATTACTTTTTTTTAATTGTCAGAAGGTTCAATAAACAGAAACATAATGCTTTCTCAGATGTTCACTTCTATGTGATTTAAACTTTATTTGTACAGGTAATCTCACTGAGACTCAGTGTCTCATTTACAAGAGAGACCTGTGTCTAGACTGAATAAGCCTGTGGTGGCTATGGATGCGTCTTACATGAAGTGAACATTAACTTTTTAAGTAACTCCTTTGTATGTAATGCATCCCTTTTTGGCTATATTACTACAGATTACCACTTTAAGATATCAAACCTACTTCTAATTGTGTTTTTTCCCAAATATAAACAGGTTTTTCAGGACCTGAGCTGCTAAATTAACACTGAAGGTCTGAAGGCTTCATCGCTGTTGTGATCCTCTCCTGCTGACTTGCTACAGTAAGTCTGAAAGGTCATTTCGAAGCTGCGGTCGATGAAGCCAGCAGATAGCTCATTCCTGAGAGAGGGGAGGGCGGGCTCTTTTCTTAAAGAAAATAAGGTTGACACTGTTTAGGGTGCAGCCTACAGTTCATGTACTTACACCGAAACCCCAAATTCTGGTTTGCTGTCCATCAGACTTATCGTATGTTTACACCCAGTTTAAACACATTATGTTGATAAATGAGGGCTATCGTGTTTCTCAGCGCTATGGCAGCAGCCTCTGTGCAGGTATACTGTGGATGAGTTTTAACCTGTTTGTGCCTGATTTTGGCCCTGCTGCTCCTGCAGACTCTGGCTGTCCACAGAAATGCCGCTGTCACTGTGGAGCTTTTCCCCCTCGGGTGACGGGGTCTGGTTCTGGTTGGGGGTGCAGTTGTTGGCTCCTTGCTTATTCTGCTTGCAGCTGTTCCACCTGTATGAGAACAAATCAGCACAGAGACTCATCAGCATTTACCAGAACTGTTAACACACAAACCAGTTTCCTCTTTTAAAATTAGGTTAAGCATACAATCAGTGAGCAGCTGGATTATAACTGTATGGGTTCAGGATGAGCATCTTTCATGTACACTGTTAGAGCAGGCCTACTGTGTTGTTGTTTAAGAGTCTCCATAAGGCTACAATAACAGTGTTTTTCTTGTTTAACAGCATTTAGAGCTCATTTATTTATATTGTTATTTATGTCTCGCTTACCAGTCTCATTACTCTTTTAATAAAATCTTATTATTCATATTATTATTATTTATTTATTATTTTATTTATTTTTGCTGATTATTTTAGCAATCAGAATTATTGTCTGAAGGCCAAGAAAGATGCCCAACGAATTTACTGTACAAAGTGAATCATTGCGGCCTTGCCACACTGGTGCATTTGACCGACCTTTGTTATTGTTATTTATTTTATTTTATTTTATTTTATTTTAAGTTATTACAGATGGGACAGACATGACAGGGGGATAGGAAAGGGAGAACAAGGGAGGGAAAGAAAAACAGAGGGGGAGAGGGACTGTGAGAGAAGACACTTATAAAAATCAGCTGGATCTCCTGTTGAAAGAAAAAAAGAAAACAAGCAAAAAGAGAGAAACACAATAAACACAACACCACAGCAATAACCTAGATAAGTGTACGTAACAGTAAATACTAAATATTGAATGTTATTGTGTAGCACGCAAGACTGACAGCGCACAATGTGCTTTGAGGAAGCAGTCAAGAAAGATGTAGTTTGTGTCCATGTACACCTGTGTGTACACCTGTGTGTGCACCCAACCATTTTCAACCATTTCTGGGAATCATACAATTTTCAGGTAGCCATTTATTCTACAGTAATTTTGAGAGTAAAACATAACAGATCTCATCATACCACAGGTGAGTTCAGGGTGATTTCTGCACTGACCTCTCACAAGATTTTGAGGAAACCTGACCTCTGACCTTGACCTTGAGGTCGAGGTCACTGAAATTCAAATTCATCTGAGATTTTCAGTAGATTCTACATTTCTGCACATATCAGATGATGATGATGCATTTATGTCCTCATTTGCCTCAAACCTGGTAGTGTAACTGGGGTTAATTGAACGATGCGTTTCTCCTCAAGACTGAGAAACTTTTATAAATTGTGAACACTTTGAAATTCACCTACAGTATCTTGGAAAATATGGAGAAATCTGCAAAAAGGACAAAGTTGAAATCAGTACTGGATAGCCGTGTTGTTCGGGCCCTCAGGTGGCATTACATTAAAAATCACTGTCCGTGAACACAGCTCACCGTGCCATCCACAAATGCAAGTTAAAGCATTTGAGAAAGAAACGCTGCTGTCTTCTCTGCGATAATTTAAAATGGACTGAAAGAACGCGATAAACTGTTCTGTGGTCAGATTATTCAAAATTTTTAATTAGTTTTGGAAAACATGGATGCCTCATCCTCAAGACTAAAGAGGAGAGAGACCATCAGGACTCAGCAGAAAAGTCTGATGGTAAGAGGGTGCATCAGTGCCTATTGAAGTGGCGGCTTACATTCTGGAAAGGCACCATCTGTGCTGAAAGGCATATAAATACTTTAGAGCAGCGTATGCTCCCATCCAGATGACATCTTTTTCAGGGAAGGCCTTCCATATTTAAGAAAGACAATGCTAAACAGCTCACTGCATCTATCAAAACAGCATGGCTTAATAGTAGAAGAGCCCGGGTGCTGAGCTGGCCTGCCTGCAGTCTAAGACTTTCACCAACTGAAAGCTTCGCATCTGATTACCTTCTGAAATCTCCTTAAAGGTTTTAGTTAAGATTTAGCCTTTGTCACTTTGACAGATGCCTAAATTGGGAGTTTTCTAAAATGCTAGATTTTTCTCGTAGTTGCAGTTGGTCATCAGGTACCGTGAAATGTCATTTTGCTCAATATATCTGCTTTTCAGTGTGTTTCCTGCTTCACTCCTTTTTGTGCTCACCTCTTGAAGATGATGAAGGCCACTAATCCAACAACAACAGCTGCCAGGATGGAGCAGTAGATGGGTATGAGTTTATCATTCAGACCCTGGAAGATCCTCTGCTGGGAATCACCACTAGTGGTGGTGCTGCTGCTGCTGCCGTCTGTGGGGACCTCTAGTAGGGTTTCATCTGTTGTGAAGTAATCACTGGCTACGGAGGGCAAAGTAAATACAGACTCTGTGGTGGACGGACCTGTAAAGGACAAATACGCACAGAGGGAACTTCTTGGGTTTTGTGAAGATAAAACAGCAACATGAAATTAAGACATTCAAAGTTTGTTAAACATTTATTTTTGACTATTTGGGTCATTTACCATTGAAAGAGAATAGCTGGCAGTTTTAACACCCAGCAGGCCATCCCTGTATTGAACGTCTCCTTTTAGCTTTGTGATTAATCTACAGCTACCTGCTGTGGCTAGAGCTAATTTACTTAAGAATGATAAAAAAATATATTTTATTTATGATTGAAATTCATCTAAAATTTTATTGAAAAAAATTAAAAAATTACATTCCGTATATCTTCTAGTAGTGGCCTGTTTCTTATTGACGCCCGTTTCTAATGAAGGCCGGGTTTGAAAAAATGTCAAGCCGGTTTGTAAACGCCGATCTCCAATGACCCACCGCCTTTTCCGTACGCTACTACTCTTTTCGTACCATCTGGGCTACCGCCCTCCTGCAGTAAATCATACGGTAAATACCTTTTCATGTCAAAAATGCTTTGTCATCGGATGCTGTCGAGGAAGGAAGAAAGTCAAAACGTCCATTCCATCTGAGGAGGGAATAAGAGCCGGTCTCCAACAACCGCCGGTCTCTTTTAAACGCCAGGCCAGCCGGATATTTTTTTGAATAAACGCCGGGGCTACTATTGGAAGATATACGGTAAAAAGAACATCAGAGCAACAGTCAAACATGGTTGTGGTAGCGTGATGGTCTGTGGCTACTTTTTTGCTTCAGGACCTGCATGACTTGCTGTAACCAGGAATTCTGCTCTCTACCAAAACATCCTCGATGAGAATGTCCAGCCATCAGTTTATGCCCTGTAACTCAAGCTCACTCAGGTTATGCAGCAGGACAATGGTCCGAAAGACATCAGCAGGTTCACCTCTGTATCGCTAAATAAACAAAAAAGAAGGTTTTGGAGAGGTGTAGTCAAAGTCTAGGCTTAAATCCCATTTAGATGATCTGGCATGACCTTAAACAGGGAGTTAATGCTGGAAACCCCTCCAATTAAAACAATTCCCCAAAGAAGAGTGGCCCAGAAAATCCTCCACAGTGATGTGAAACACACTGGTGGCACAACCAGTGATTAAGTTGACGTAGCAATTACTTTTAAAAATGTGTACCCCCATTTATAAACTGAGCGAGCTGTTATACAAGGTGCTTATGAGCATTGGCTGCGCTTGTAAATGACATCTGCGCAGAAGGACTGATAAAAACCTCTGCTGTCTGATAATAAAAGATAAGGCGTTTCTTATTTCTAAAAATAGAAATCCAACTTTAAGCTTCCTCTGTCAAGCTGAGAGGAAATGCAGTGTGAGATTCAAACCCTCTGAGTTTGTCAAGCAGCAACGCATGAGACAAACTCACCTATTCATTCTTGAAATTAAATTATTGCTTTAAACAGATTTGACTGTGCTGCAGCTTGGGTTCAGTGCACTCATGCTCAAATAGGAAATGCTAAAAGTGACCTCACAACATAAATTAATTTCAAATATTATCTTCATTTCTAATGAAATCAAATCAAAGGATTTTTTTTGTTCTTTGGAAAAGAAAAACAGCAAAAGATAAACACATCCAGACCAAAGGTTGGTTTTTCATAAATAGCAGCAGATGGCCAGATGAACATTGTTTGATACTCGGTGGACTAGAATATTCCCAGTACGGCAATATGACGGGAAAATGGTTTGCAAAGTTTAAATATAGCTACAGATACGAGTGGTAACTTGGCCGATCACGTATTTCCGTGTTGCTTTTACTGTTTTGCCTCTTTCCACCACAGCAAGTGTAACAATGAATACATCTCTTTCTGACAAATACAACAAGCACTCCTACAACACTTGGTCATACCCCATCCTCCACCCTCCCCTCTCTCCAGGGAGCCATTAACGACGGTAAGAGCAAGTTGGTCCATCCAGTTCTGCCCACATTCCTCCGACCATTAGCAGACACATTCACTCCTCGCCGCGGATGCGGAAACCTATCCTCGCCTGTCACTTACTTACAGTTACTCACAGCATGGACAGGAAATCAGGCTGTTGGTTTCTGAGGGCTTTAAATACCTCAGGAGAGCCGCTGAGTGCAAGGCATCCATTTTTTACTAATGAGGCGAAAACATTTTTAATGAGAGCTAACTTAGATCGATGGGCTGCGCTGCTGCGGGGATTTTAGCTGAAGGAAATTTGAGGAAGCACTTTATGACAACAACAATTAACTGAACATCAAATCTGCGTGAACGATTCTCAATCATTAACCTTTAAGGCCACAGCTTTTTCTCACTAACTTGTGTTAGGATGACACTTGGGTCACATTAACCTGAAGCCTATTAGCAAACTGTAATTCTCTGTGCTAGATTCATTTAACACTTGACACACAGAGCGAAAACATTTGTGTGCAGCATTTTTTCTTTTTTACCATGTTAGGTATTTACGAGCAGCCCAGATGCCTGTTTGTCTTCTTGTTACCTTGTTATTGTTGGTTCTTTGCCAGTTTTGCCTCATGCTTATTTCAATAAGCCACGTGCTGCTGTTAAGTACGTTTCCGCTGCATTAACTCACTCAACACAACTTACTTGAAACCGTTTTCGAGTATTATTGCCAAAGCCGCAACATCCCCGGTCTTCATGCTTTCTTTTCCATATGCTCACTCCTCTTGCTTGTTGCCTTTAATGCCAAACTGTAAAGATCTTGGGAAATTACATATATAATTCTTTTTTTGTGGCTTTGTGAGGAGTTGCACATCAGAGACGGCTGAAACCTCGATTTATGTCTGCTCGGCATCCATCCAGTTCAATAACTTTTGGAAAGTCTGTATCATCGTATTATTTTATCCCATTCATATCTACCGGGAGCTAACAAACCTGCTATCCTGCTCTCTTTTACCTAAAGGACAAAGTATGGATGACAGAAACAAAACAAAACAAGAGTCAGTTATATTATACGTGTGTGGGTTGCTGCTAAACTGGTGGATCCTTTATACCTTTATGTGTGGATGAAGTGCCTATGAAACAGTATACATATAAACAGGCTTCTGGTGAATCACTACAAGCTATCAAGTAGCTTCCTGCCCTCTTCAATACTAGGCACCACACCATAGAGAATACACACACACACACACACCACCATCACCACCACCGTTACCACCATAGTGTGTTTGTTTCTATTTTCTTTACTTTCCAACACACACGTGCGCACGCTCACGCGAAATCAGGCACCGTGACAGAGAGCTTCTTTGTCCAGCTACAAATACATCCCCTCTCCATCATTCCTCTTCATCCTTCAGTCTTTTCCCCACACTACGCCTGGCTATCCTTTTACTTGTTCCTACTGGGCAATTCCTTTTCTATCAGTCACTCCTATGATCATTTGGACACACCCTTTAACCTGTCCTTGAGCCAAACCAATAATGCTAAAAATAAATGATCTATTATCATCACACCTAAGTATCCATTCCTCTAGCCGATCTTTAACTCTCTTGTGCTCTCTTTTCCATTCTTCCTCTACAGTTGAAAATTAAATCAGAGCCCTGAGTGCATCGATGAACCACCAGCTCAGGCCTAAAGTATACTGTTTAAAATAAACAGTACACAAAGAGTCATAACGTGCTTGGCTAATAAAACACAAAGAAAGATTAAATTCAATTAACTGCAGTAAAATAAAAGATTTAAAACCTAAACACGCTGTTTAACATGATCCTCGTATCCAGGGAAATCCGTGATAGTCACATGAAGTGTTTTTTTATGTTATGATCATTCTTATGATGATGCAAACTCTTCTGTAAGCAGGCCAAACTCTCAATCTGCTCAATCTGCACAAAGCTTTAAATAATAAGCTGTTTTCAATAGAAAGCAACGGTGGTAAAAGAAGCCACTTCACTGGCATTATTTGTCTTCTCTCCCATCTTTTATCAGTTTATTTTTAGTCTTTATTGTGAATACTAAGTATATATCACATACAAGGTATTATTTGTCTCACAGTTTAAACTGGGGGGGGGGGGGGGGTTCCCGCGGGGGGGGGGGGGGGGGGGGTTTTAAAAAGGT
>VURO01022856.1:14847-27893 GCA_015108175.1 Pelvicachromis taeniatus
TTCTTTTTAGAGGGGGGGGGGGGGGGGGGGGGGGGGTTCCTCCGGTAGGAGCGTGGCACGCCTGTCATTAAAACTGTTACAGTTGAAAGCTGCGGAGACATCAAAATGACAGGCTTAGTCAGTTTTAAATTAACAAAACATTTATTATGTTTATTGTTAGCTATTATCCGGCTGTTAGTAAAATTGTCTTGCTTGCTTTGTCTGATAATGATTCACTTGTGACAGGAAATCCAGGCTCTTGTGCACATTAAGCGTGTAATCAGAACCTGTTGCCCTTTACATAAGTATATAAGGGCAGCAGGACTGTGCATGCAGCTTGTGTTCACAGCAGCTGTGTGCTTGTTTGTGTGTGAAGCCACACCTGAGCTGAACTTGTCATTCCACCGCTTGCGGACTCGTGCAAACAGGTGTTGCTGAAGTTTCAACACCGTATACTTTAAAGCCTGACTTATGATTTAGTCACAAAAAGACAGGAGGGGCTCGGTTTGCCTTTCTGTAACTGCATTCCACCTGACTGCAGCCATAACGACCGCAAATCCCTGCACGACAAAACCTGAAAAGACATTTGTATATTATTCATTATTTATTATAAGAACCACAACTATTGTCATAATAGTTGCTACAAGCGCAAACAAAGCGATGCCCTTCAAATAGTGCAGAATGTTGCTGCTCTTGTTTTGTCGATCTATCTTTTGGCCTCTGGCTCACTTGCTACTGTATGCAACCCATCTACTCCTTCTGCACACATGCCTTAGACACACCCATGAATGTACAGGGTGCATGCGTGTGGGCACGTCCTTCTGCGCGCGCACGTGTGTGTGACTGTTCTGCAGCAGAAAGTGATCAGCACTCGTAGAGGTCAACCAGAGAAACCCGAGAGCGCAGAGGAGTAACTCCATCGCTTTTATCGACCAGGCCACATTCTCAGCATCTGCTCCTGCGCTCCACTCTCGCAGACTTTCTCCATCTCTTTCTCTCATGCAGCTCTCTATTTGTTTTCCAGTGTATTAATCTCACGCTGATGCATTTTCTCTTTGCAGCTGCTTTCAACTGGTTGATCACTACCCTTAATATAGAAACAAGTCTGGTTTTTTTTTACCTACACTTTCAAATGACACATGTAAAAATGTTAAAATGCCAAAAACATGAAACGGTTCCAGTGGAAGGAGAAGGTGCAGGGGAGGTAACAAACTCCCAACTTTTGACTTGAAAACTGGAGTTTGAGTCCTTTCCCAACTTCCTTTTAAGTTATGAATTAATAGCTATTATGTTCAACTTATACATTACATGACAGAGGTTTCTAGTTCCATGATGCTTTGTCCCTGTTGCTGTCATTGAACTCAATAAGAATTGTTTTGGATTTGATTCATTTTGTTTAATTACTAAATATGTGTTTTGTCAGGTTTCATTAGGTGTGTGTGTTTGTGAAGGGATGCCACATGCTATAATTTTTCTGTAAAGCAAATTTGCCTATGGGTATAAATACAGTAAGCTTAACCTTAACAGTACGGTCAAGCACTCAAATCACTTAGGAAGAGTTAGCAAAATCCACAATCAAGTCAAATTTAGGTCAAAATAAAACTTTTAATGTGTTAAACACACTTTCAAAAGGTCAATTTTTTAGATTTTGAAGGCACAAATTTCCAGTTATCACCCAGTGACTTCTGGGGAAGGACAGTTTCTGTTTTTCTTCTGTCTGTTCTGGTATGCTTCCTTGATCAAAATCATTCATGAAAACACGAATTAGAGATGGTTTGCTCATTAAAGCTGCTAATTATAATTTATGAATGAATGGCGGTCAAGCAATGAAAAGTTGCACTGAACTTTAACTAAAGTGCTTTAGCAAAATCAACTGCTCATCACAGCCTGCATGATTTTGTCACCTGTAAAGAATTTCAAAACCATAAATTGTAGAAAAGCTACAAAACTGCCTTTTTTTCTCACACTGACAATAATGCAACAAATGATCCAACGCCGCAAAATCACATTAATGTCTCTCTTTATTTCACAATCCAATAATTCAGCCCTAGGCAGCTTTAAAGATAAGATCAGTGGGAGAGAGGCTCGGTTTGGCAGAGACACATGCCATAAATCTCGATGGGGACAAAAGCCCGAGTCACCGAGCAGAACTTTTGGCAACGAAGCGACGACACGAGCGAAAGCGCAAGTGTTGTGGTCACCCTTGCCACCAGAACTGCTCACTCATGCCAAATCACCTCTGAAGGTTTTTCCTGGAATCTCCGGGGCAAATTCCAGAATGATGACAGGAAAGTGAGTCATTCCCACACTGACAGCGAAGAAAAAGACCCAGTCAACCTTCAACTTTTTTAAACGTCCTTCATTGTTACAATGCTCACACTGTGTGGAGAAGGGTGCAAAGGGGTTAAAGAGAGGAGGTCAGCTGCAGCCATATAGCCATACAGAGATACAAGCCTGTGGATGTGAAGGGGACCAAGCTATGGCAACACAATGAGTGACTGTGCAATACAAAGACAGTGAATTGTTTAGTCACTTGGGCTGGGGATTCTTCACAGCCACTGATGTGGCGATGCCTTGGACGCAGGAAATCAGGAATGTTGATGGCATTTTGTCCTTTGTGGTTTCCCCCGTTTGTATCCTGCTCTTTATCCATAAGGGGCCAGCCAAACACTAAGCTTCTCCCACACAGGAGTGCCATCCAATCATAGCTTAGCAAATCATAACAAAACAAGGGCCTGTCAACAACCGTTAATATCGTTACACGTTGAAGTGGCGCACGTGTTCCTCCAGACCTGATATTTCAAGAGTCAGGAGGATTTTCGTTACACGAGATGTTAAATTGTCAGCGCTGACGCTACAGCCACAGGATCAGAAAATCAACAGCTATATCAACAAAGACCACAAAAAAGGCCATAGATAGGTCAATTATGAGCTCAAAAACCTTTTCATTTGTAAGAAATATAAGATAAAAATATAAAAGATCAAATATTGCCGTAAATGTGTTGATAAATGTGTAGTAAATGAGTTGATAATAAATTGTAAATTAAGGTTAGTTGTTTTTGAGCATTACAGGCAGTGGCACCACATGAGAATTCATTCACATTTAAGAGCCCCCGTTGCAGATTCAGAAACGTCCCTTCTTTTGCTTCTTTTCCTTCATCTTCCTTGCTGAATTGAACTCGTGTGGCCCTGCGAGCGCTGCATGGTCCTTGTTAGTAGATTATGCTTTCTGATTTCTGGAGAGCAGCCTGTCGATTGTTAAGGTCAACCAAACTCCGGAAGGAAACTGCTCCCCTCCCCTCCTGCTTACCTATCAATAACAAGTGAACTTGGTCCAATCACTTTCCCCTCCTTCCCCCTTTTTTTGTGTCTCTCTACTGAAACCATTATCATATGTATACGTGTCTGTAACTTGTTAGCTCGTTCTGGTGCCTTAGTAAAAATATCCCCTGTTTAAAAGAGGGTTTAAAACAAAGCAAACAAACCTCCACATTTCCACCTACTAGCTCACATGAGTAATGTTCTGCCTGACAGCTCACTGTCTCCTTTGCCAATGCGAGAGGCGAGGTAGCGTTACGTGTGTGGTGTGGGATCTTTGCTGTTTGCTTGTTTGCCACAAAGATTACAGGAAACCTAACAAGTTATTACTGAAGAACCTCGGTTAACAGGTGGAGCATGGGTAACACGCCAAAAAAAAAAAATGATGTAGCTCTAGATAGGGCACTGAACTTGAGAAGGGTGGATGATGTGCTTGTTGGATTATTGTCAGATCTGTATGTGTGTGTGTGCATGCATGTGTTGTATAATTCACATTAAAGTAACCCTTTGAAGTTTCTTTTTGTGCATGTATGTGCATGAATAATACAACTACATATGTCCTGCCAGCCACAGCTTTTTGCCCTCGCTGCCACAGAGCAAGAATTCGAGGCTCTGGCTGATAGATACAGCATGTCCCGTCAGTCCTGAGTACAATCTCAAGGAAGAACAGGGTCATGGAGCAAAACCTCTGTCTCCCACCACATTGAAGGCTTTTAGCCAAAACCTCAAGATGATAAGAACAGGCAGTGAGTACTTTATCCTGCTCAATCATTGCTCATACAGCTTTAAACAAGGTATGAAAGAGTTGTTGTGCAAAGTTGTGTTAACATGGCTGCATTATCCAACTCATAATGCATTCTGAAATCATCTTTCTCTGAGCTTGATGGGCCTCACAATAGAACCAGCCCTGTTATGCATCTCCATTCCCAAACCAGTGCTCAACAAAGCAAACCACTGCATCTCTGGTAACTGAAGGCAACCTTACAAGCCCCGTCTCTTTATAGAGTACTAAATTGCTGTGACGAACATAAGCTGCCTGGATTAGTGTATTAAGTGCTACAATAAAGGGATGTTGGCTGTACAAAGTTCAGGACTCCGATGCTTCAGAAAGAAATTTTTATTCTTGGTCCCATGGAGCGATTTAGGCAATAAATGTACTTTAAGTAAGTCCCAGAAAGTTATACTGATATTATGGTTACCACTGCTTAGACAAAACAATGGCTGCTTAAGTGAAAACCTTTAGAGATCCCTCATGTGTTGCAAAGAGACTGATTTTCTGGAAACACATGCTACACCAAGGATCGGGTTCTCCAGCACAAACAACGTAACGTGTTCTTACATTTCAGGTGCATATCAGGTCACGTGGAAAATTACAGTGTAGGGTTAAAAGGGGTTTTTGGTTATGTTGTAAGTTACGATGTGGATTTTCTATCGAAGGCTCAATCAGGCAGAATCAGCTTTCTGTGATTTTCTTACCTGGATGAATGATGCACGCGTCGACTGCACACTAACTAAGCTGAAAAATGCTGTAGGGGCTATGAGTAAAGTGAGAGACACAAATCTAACTAGGATTAACATCATTTTCTCATTATATTAATATAAAATTGGGGATTAGAAGGCCAGCATTTGTTAGTCCTAAAGCAATAATGCACATCAGTAGATGTCACCTCGTCAGGATCGTTATCAGCATCGGTTTTAATTAACTTTACTTGCCTCAATGTTGTTGTGACCCCTGAAAGGATTGTGAGCAATTATATCATGTTGTTCCCTCCACATCCCCCAGGGACGAACTTATACTGCCTGATCATTCCACAGCCCCCACCCCTCTCCACATACAAGACTCTCATGCCCTTTAACCTTTGACCTCGCTCGCTGGCCTGCATAAGAGTGGAAGTCGTATCACACTTCTTTAGATAAAAATCTTGCCTTTAAATCTTCAACTCCGTGGGTCTACACTGACAAAAGTCTGGTCACTATTACCATGTTTAGCCATCAGAGATAGAAGAAGAGAGTGAGTTATTCCCCTTAAGACACAAAACATAGCATTAATCCCTTTGGAGCTAGAGCTGGAGGAAATTGGATTTCACCCCACATGCCTGCTGAGTTTGTATCCTGCTATATTAAACACAAGAGAAGGAAAATATAATCCAAAGAGTAAAGCAGAAGATCCAGGTTTATCTTTCAAGAAAAATAACCCCCAGTATAGTCAAGCTGACGTTCTGGTTCTTCTACCTTGAGTTAAATTATGTCTTCACCGTCTCAAGTTACAACATGTCTTTTTAGTGGTCTGTGTGTTCCACTTATTCCCTCCACCTTCCTGACTTTACCCTTCAGGCCTGTGCCGCACGACTCCACAACATTAATGGATGTGGACGTCTGGCATTGCTACAGATTTGTAAGCGCTGATAACGCTTCTGCTTTGGTAAATAGATTACGTTCGAAATAAAAGGCGGATGATTGGGTTAGAGTGAGGAACAACATACGACAATAAAGCCCATACACAGTGGGCTGTAAGTCATTCTGCCGGAATCGCATTCATCATGATGTATGCTTTGTTTGTTATCTAAAGGATGCTTTTTGTATTGGGGCTCTGGCTTCTTATATCTTGATCTTGGATGAATCATCTCTCCCAAACACCACCCTTTGCTTTCAGTCCGCAAGCTGATTCAAGCTGCCTTAAAACGTCATCCTCAGTGGGAGATGTTTTTAATAGCAGCGCGGCACTTGGTAGAGAACATCGATATATGTTGTGTCTGCTTTGGCTTATTAAATAAACTTCTCTGTCCATATTTTCTCTGGTTCTTTTAAAGCCTGGCAGACACAACATGACTGATTAGTCTTCTGTGTTGTATGTGATATATATATAAAATCTACTTTTAAGTTTTGGTTCACTTCTGTTTTCACACAGTCTAGTTTCATGACTGCTGACAGTATCGGGTAGGTTATTTGAAATTTAGAAAAAGAAAAAAGTCCAAACTAAATGCTTTTTATTTATTGGTTTATTTAAAATCCACACACCTGCACCCATATCATAATGGTTTTGAGTTTCTGTTAAAGCCTATTCTGTTTTATTTTTAATTCACTTCATGTTCTACTAGTTTTCTTCCCCATCTTTAAACACTCTTTGTCCCCTCACAAACTCACAGTCAAATAATCCCTCAATTTTTCTCCTTGTGTTGTTGTGTTTTACTTGTATATTTTTGTTGGTTTCCTATTCTTTCTAGTCAACTCAACTTGTAAAGAAGCCTTCTGCCTATTTTGTGATTTTTGCCTTTTTATGCCTGCCCCGCTCTAGTCTTCTTTGCCATATGCATGACCCTAGCGTTGTGCAAACTTAATTCTGAAAAAGTTGGGACACTGTGCAAGATGTAAACTTAAACGTAATGCAATGACTTGCAAATCTTGCAAACCCACATTTTATTCGCAATAGAAAATAGAGTTTAAAAAAATAAGGTAATTTGAATTTGATGACAGCAACATGTCTCAAAAAAGCTGGGACAGGGCCATGTAGGGGGAGTAGCATCCCCTCTTTTTTAACAGCAATCTGCAAACATATGTGAATTGAGCAGACCAGCTGCTGGACGTTTGGAGAGGAAATGTTGTCCCATACTTGGATTCTAGCTGCTCAACATTCCCGGGTCTTCTTTGTTGTATGTTTGGTCCACGCACGCTTCTACTGCTTAGCCATGCTTTAGGAATTAATGGAATTTTACATTACATTACATTGTTTATTTATTACATTGTTTTTGCTGAAATATGCAAGGTCTAAAGGCATATGTTGCTCTAAATCTGGTCTATATTTTTTGGCATCAGTTGTACCTTTCCAAAGCAAAAGCTGCCATTTCCATAGAGACTAATGCACCTTTATACCAGGCTTTTGAACTGAGCACTGATAACAATTCCTCTCTTCTTTAGTTAAACTAAACTTTTTATTCATCTGGTCACAAAACAGTTTTCCACTTTATTTCAGTTTCATATGAGCTTTGGTCGAAAAGAAGGAAGATGTCAGCGAATCTGGCTGATGTTCACAAATGGCTTCTACTTTGCATGAAAGAGCTTTAACCTGCATTTGTGGTTGACATGGTGATCTGTGGTCACAGACGATAATTTCTGTCAGTGTTTCGGAGCAAATGCACAGATTTTCATGACAGAATCCTTCCTGTTTTACAAAAAATTGCTGGAGGGCTTAAAGATAATCAGTATTCAATATCGTCCCTTGCGCACAGAGATTTCTCCAGATTTTGTATTTGTTTTATGATATTATGCACTGTAGATATTGAATATATATAATAATAATAATATATATAATATAATAATATTTAAATTCTTTGCTAAATGTAGTTTTTCTACCCAGTCCTGGTACTGACCTGTTGCTAATTAACCCAAATAGTAGCAATTGTTCCTCCAGCTTTTCAGAATCACTTACTTTTCCAGGCTTCTGTTGTTCCTTTCCCAACTTTTTTGAAACGTGCTGCTGTCATTAAAATCAAAAGAACCTTATTTTTTCTTTACCCCCTGGAGTCAACGGATACGTCAACAAGTCCATATCACATGACCAGTTTAAGATGACTTAGCAGCAAGACACAGCCTAAGTTTCAACTTGTGTTGAAAGTGCAGACTTTAAACTGTATACCAGTTTGTATTCATGATAGTGGAGTTATTTGAATTTTCTTGACCGTTTGATGTATAAGTGTCCTACACCAAAAAAACAGATAAACACACAAAAGCAAAAATATTCTGAATCACATTTAGTGTAATATTTTAGTTCATTTCAGTGGATATTTGGGATTCAGGTATTTGTTTTAGTTTGATATTGAAAGGCACTATTTGCTAGCAATGGTTGGTGCAGCTCTCCCAAAACCCGGATTAGATTTAGGGTTAGCATATATGACAACGTCGACCTCAAAGGGTTGAATGGTACATTTGCTCATGTTTTCTGAGTTAATTTATGAGATTTGGCAATCATTGCGTTCTTGTTTTATTTACATTAAAATATCATTCCAACTTCTTTGGGACTGGGATTCAATTTAAGAATGGGTATTCTACTGATATACTCTTTGTGTCTGCTTACACACATTTTAATTTACAGGACTAGTAATCCAAATCTAAAATTAGTTGGAAGAATGTCTAACTTAAACACACTAGTACAGCTATAATTTCTGATTAAGGTTAAAATCGCCCAAATACTGCAGTGTGACACAGGAGCACTGAAGAGAAACCATACCTTCTTTGAATAAACGGGAAAAATTATGTCCCGTTATAAATATATCAACCACATTCTACATTAGTTTGTTACTCATTACTGGCTCTTCTTTTGTTTGGTCCCATGGACTAAACCAAAAGCCCTCATGGGCCAAAGAGTACCATGGGAGGACGTACAAAAGGGTCCCTTTAGCCTCAGACTGGCTCTGTGTTCGCCACTGTGATAACAACATCCTTCAAACCACTTTCCAAGAGACTGCTTGGCTGATCAACAGACTCCTTTTATTGTCACCTCACAAAAGCGTTGATTTAATCTTTGAGGCATCAGATCATTGGAATGAGCAGTGACTGCAGTCATACAGAATTCCTGATTTGGAGTGTGATACCCACAGGGTGCAATGGTATAAAAGAAATTCAGAGCCCTGTTTAGAGATATGACCTTCTTCTAAACCCTCAACATAGAGAGAGTGTGGCCTCTGTTTCTCTCTTGGGATGAGTCTCTGAAGACAATGAGACAAGCTTCACTGTGGCATTTAGGTCGATGGGCCAACAATGTGTATAGTGTCGAACTTAGATGATCTGATTATGAGGCTGACAAAGTGGATGTCAAGTGTGTTGTACATTTGATTCAGTGTTGGACAGCGAATATGTGCTCACGTAGTTTCATTCACATCGTTGTGACCCTGGGAAACACACTTCATCACTCATCCTTACTCGACACAGAAGTTGAAATTTGCTTGGTATTTAGATCAGGTCACCTCACAAAGCCATTTAGTAGATAGCTGACAAATAAATATCTGAATGGTCTTATCACATCACAAGAATACAAAATCAGCAAAGTGCTGGAAACACTCCTCAGAAGTTTTGGTCCATATTGACATGAGAGCATCATAAAATTGCTGCACATCCATGACACGAATCTCCTTTTTCTACCAAATCTCAATGCTACTCTATTAGAGTAGATCTGGTGACTGTGGATCTGGTGACCACAGTTTGATGTGATGCAACTTTTGCAACATGATGTTTTATCCTCCTGGACGTAGCCATCAGTAACACTGCTCAGGTGGGCTATGGTGTATAAACGATGCTCAGTTGGTGCTAAGGGGATCAACGTCTGCCAAGGAAACATCTCTCATACCATTAGACCACCATGAACAGCCTAAACCATTGATATGAGGCAGCGCGGAGCCATGCATTCATGTGGTTTACGCCAAATTCTGACCATACCATCTAAATGTTACAGCAGAAATCGAGACTCATCCGAACGGCCAAAGTTGTTCCAGTCTTCGCTTGTCTAGTTTTGGTGAGTCTGTGTGAATTGTAGCCTCAGTTTCCTGTTCTTCACAGACAACAGTCACATCTGGTTTGGTCTCCTGCTGCTGTATCCCATCTGCTTCAAAGTTTGAATGTTGTGGGTCCAGAGATGCTCCTCTGCATACCTTGCTTGTAAAGAGTGGTTCTTCGAATTACTGTTGCTTTTCTATCAGCTCCAAGCATTCTCTGACCTCTGACATCAACAAGACATTTTACCCAGATAATTGATGTTCACTGGATATTTTCTCAGACCATTTTCTGTAAACTCCAGATATTTATAATTGTGTAGGAAAATCCCAGTGGATCCCCAGTTTCTGTAATTCTCAGACCAACAACCACAAGCTCACTTTCTTGACTATTCTGATGCTCAGTTTACATACCTAATGCAATGAGTTTACACCATATGATTGCGGAATAGATATGTGATAAATTGAAAAGCTAAGAGGCTACTAGGTTTAGTCTTATATTGTCTAAACACATAGAGAATATGGTGCCCAGGTGTCTGACTTTACGTGGAACATGAATTCCACACTTAGCAGCGAGCTGAGAAAGTAACACTTAAATAAAGAACTACTCAGCTCAGTACACAATCAGGGTGTTTGTTTTAGATTGTTTGCTTTAAAGTACATCATGAAACTTTTTTTTAGACTGTGCATACATGTACCCTTTGACCCAACAGACTTTATGATGGCAATATGAGCTACTTGTCCTACCTTGACAAACCGTATCGCTGACAGGGTTGCAGGACTGTAACTCCATCTCATCATCACAAGTACTGCAAGGAATACAAGGCTCCCAAAAGCTTTCCTGGTCTGAGTAGGTGTCCCCAGTGCAAATCTCACACTTTGTGTCACGGTCATCTTCACAGCTGTACAGCATTCCTTGACCTTCAGGACACTTTGTGCAGGGGAGACACTTCTGCGAGGTTTCGTCCAGGTAGTAACCATATTTGCACATGCAAATGGCATCAGCGGAGTCAGTGCAGGGAGTGTGCATGCGCAATAGACCCAAGCACTGCGTGCAGGGCTGACATTTCTCCGTGTGGCTTAAGCTTTCTGAGAAGGTTTCACCTGAAGAAAGAGAGAAGAAAATTGACATGAAAGGCGTTCATTTAACAGAAAGATACAGACAGATAATATTCTGACAAATTCTTTGTTATAAGAAATTGCACACTGTTTTTGAACATTTCCACAGCACATTCAGCTGCCCACTGCGAATACCTTAACGGTAGTCAACAAGGCTCATATTAAACAGTACCTATGACATAAGGTGTTAGTGATATCACTTACCCAAAGAAGTTAAAAATGTATGCATAATCCTATTTTCAAGCATCTGCAACTGCTCCAGTGATGTTATTGCACCCTTATTTAGCTGTCAACACTAGCTACACACTTTACTTTAATGAATTAGGCATTACTCAAATAACGGGTACTGTGATTTGTTTTTTATTTAGCAGGTTTCTTGTCTTTATTTTTATATTTAATATTTTAAATGTAATTTTTCTTTTAGCTTTCTAAATACTTTAAATATGTTTTTTTAAATTAACTTTAAAGAGTGAGATTGTCATCTTGGGGAGAGTAATTACAAAGCGCACAAAACACAATGGACTTCTGTCACTTCCACTGCTGTTCTGTCACGTTAACATCTCCCCTAAATCACTTTTTTGTTGTCTTGTGTCAGCTTTTGTTTGTTGTTGGTATTTTGGTTTTTTTGGTTTTTCCTTTTTTGTAGATTTCAGTACGTTTGACCTCCCAGGGCCACCGTAGTCTTCCAAAAATCAATTTGGGACACGGGAATTCAGATATAAGGTTGTTTTTCCTGGTGGGCATATAAATGCAAAGAGGTCGCTTGGAACAAGAAAAGACTTCAAGAATATTTCATAAAAGAATGTTTCTAGAAACTAATTTACATGAAATGTTTTGTAAATGGTATGTAGTGCAGTATATGTGCAAAACTTCCAGGACAGATATAGATGCAAGGGACGCAATCAATATTGCATGTTTTATGGAATTGTATTTCGGCTAGATAGAGAACTGGGAAACCCACTAAATTATGCAACAGACCCATTTGTAAGAGCAGCTCGTGTGTGCATGTGTGTATTAGAGACTGGTGGGGTTATAATGTAAGAATCTGTCTGAAATGCTGACAACAATCTTCAAAAATTATTCCAAAAATGTGTATTTTTATTTCCATTTCCAGCTTCTGACACTTGCAGAGTTGCAGTTTGTTCTTGACTAATGCAAAAATACTAAACAAGTTCAATCAAGAGGTTTTTGTTCAAACAAAACAAATACTTTGTGTGGAAACTGTGGAAAAGAATTGTACCAACCACTGTATAAATTGCATACAGCAAATATAAAGATTGGTTTGTTAATCTGTAGAATAACAGCAACAACGTGTAGCTATCATAATGGTAAGAAAGGTGGAAGTGAACTGCTTTGATAAAGACAGATTTTAACATGAAGCACAAAGACAACATAGAGATTCCCCAGCAAAACCAAACGAGCGCTTTAACTCTGCGGATTATTTCCTCAAATGCAGTTTACTGTAGGTTTCTTTATCTGTTGTTTTTCCATCTTTAAAGCGCACTGAAATAAACTAGTCTCTGGTAGGAGACAGAAGGTTTTAGGTATGCAGTCTGCCATGACCCTCTGCTGTTCAGTGTCTGGTAGCATATCAAGTTTTTTTGGTCTGCGTCACTGGCCCACCAACCTCGGCGAATGCTCTGATGATGCAGAGATTACAGCAGAGATGAGGAGAGATAGACAGACACGGACGGACGGACGGACGGAGAGAAGAAAAGAAGGTCGTGTCATTTGAGAACCTGATGAATCTGTGTGTGTAGGTCTGCCTTAAATTGATGGTGTCAAATGTGGGTCCTTCACATTTTTGTTTAATTATGTCTTCAGAGGTGGACTATTGTCCCCTCTCTTTATGTGGGCCTGTTCCAGTCGTGTACTGAAACTCTACCGCCACCCCCCCCCCCCCCCCCCCCCCCCCCCCCCCCCCCCCCCCCTTTTCTCCCCCACCCCCCCCCCCCCCCCGGCCCCCCCCCGCCCCCCCCCCCCCCCCACCCACCCCCCCCCCCCCGGGGGGGGGGGGGGGGGGGGGGGGGGGGGGGGGGGGGGGGGGGGGGGGGGGGGGGGTTGGTTATGGTGCTGGAGGGAGGGGGAGTACAGACGGCCTTTTCGTGGCTCGACATATCATAACTTTCACTGCTTGTCTAAAACTGT
>VURO01022857.1:0-12184 GCA_015108175.1 Pelvicachromis taeniatus
ACGTGATTAGTGCTGGGCAAAACGATTATTTTCCGAATCGATGAATCTAGTGATGAATGTTTGGATGCATCGATGAATCTAATGATATATGTTACTGCTAAGCAGCTTAAATGAGTTTTGCATTTACGGAGGTTGGGTGTTTATCTCTGAGTGTGTGTCTACGTGGGGGGTGTCTGGATGAATTAAAGGGTAAAAACCAGCGATAGTAAAAAAGTTGAAAACTTACGGTCGTTTTATGATCGGCCATTTCCACCTTACAAAGCCGGCAAACGACTGAATCACTTCCTTTTCGGTTCAAATATCCCCATACTGTAGAACTGCGTGTTCGGGGGGCGTGGTTTAAGTCGACATGTTACCGCTACTCGCTGCCGCCATGTGCTTTTTGGATAAAATATCCCCATACTGTAGAACTGCGTGTTCGGGGGGCGTGGTTTAAGTCGACATGTTACCGCTACTCGCTGCCGCCATGTGCTTTTTTGCAAGTGACGACGCATCGACGCAAATTTTTTACGTTTTACGTTTTTTTTACGTTTTTACGTTTTTTTATGTATTTTACGCGTCGACGTAATCGATTACGTGCGTTGTCCCAGCCCTAATTGTGATTATGTTGATAGGGAAAGCACTTTATTAAGACTGCACAGAAAAGGCGAAATGTAAATCTGAGGTCTATAAAATGACATTAAAAGGAATAAAAGGGCAAAATGAGATTTTGGAATGCGGTTGGGAGACTTTCAGTGAAGGTGAAAACTGGGAATGAAAGTGGAAGTTGACAAAACAAGCAAAAGTGATATTGTTTACAAAACTATGTTTGTTATTTAGAGGGCAAATAAACTGAATGTGAGTGTGAGATGAAGAATAAAATTCAACCACTAAAACTAATTTTGAAATCAAGAATGGAAGTAAATAAATGGAATTTAGCATCTTAATAAAAGTAGTAATAATGCACTTCATGTTCAATATGAAAATTCAAGGATAACAGCATAATTATGCTGCAGCATTATATCATAAGTATAAAAGAAAAAGTGCTCGCGGTGGATTAGGCAGTACAGAAACTTACATTAGAAAAAATAACATTTACTGGACGTTACTAATGCTGATTTGGGGCGGCTGTGGCATAAACCTGACACTGGGTGGTGGTCTAATAAACTTTTTTAAGGACTGTACACTTTACAATAAATATTTTTTTAAAGTTTTCGACAGTTTTTTGCAATCCTGTTCTTGCTTTGTTGCTTAATTGTACATTTTATTTATGTTTTTAAGCAAAAAAGCAAAACAAACAAACAAAATAAAAGAACAAAGATAAGTTTCTTTCAAACGCTATCATGTAACCTTTGAGTATTCCAAAACGGTGACGTCTACACACATATTTATGTTTTCTGACCGTTTGATGTTGACACGATGGCATTCCACGCAACACTCCCACTTTCACACAGCAGGTAACGCCAGCCTCACATTCACTCATGTGATTGGAGGTAAAGGAGTGACGGGGCGTGGTCGAGGCAGTGGTAACCGGATACCTGCTCCACGCGCTGCTAAGCCGTCTCCACAGCGCAGCAAGCGGTCAGTCCGTCAGCGAGCGGCGGACCGTCGTGTCGGTGTCTCTCCGTGTGTCTCTGTCGTGTAACGGATCTCTCGTGTTCTTCACTGTGAGATAATCATGTCCCGTTAACGGATTCGTCCCGCTGGTTCTGGACTTAAACTAAAGTCAGGTGGAAAAAAATGGAAGCTGTGAGCAAGTGGAGCCCGCAACAAGTGGTGGAGTGGATGAGAGGTAAGGCTGCTGCAGAGTGGGACCTAACTCATCCGGGAGTGGGAGTGGGGGGTGTCACTTTTTGGAAGTGCCGAGCCGTGGAACTAACGGCTCTTTGGGGGGCAGAGAGGAGAGTTATTGGCTAACTGTGAAGTTCTGCTTTTCCTGCCTGTCATATAGGAGTGTGTACCTTTATGGATCAGTGTTGGACCATAAACTGCAAACATAACAATCTATTACTTTAAGTGATTTGTTTTTAATTCTTTTTATTTTAAATGATTTTTTTTAGTGTTAAAAAATTATATTTTAAAGACGTTTCTAGTTTATAGCTAATTGGGAAGCTTGTTCCGTAGAGGAAGTTTGGCTTTTACATTCAAGGAGTATAAGCCTATATTTAGTCAGAGCAAAGTTCACATATGATGGAAGCATATCATTTTTCTTAAAATATGCTAAATTCATCCATTCGCACCCTGGACAGGTCGCCAGTCTGTCGCAGAGCTAACACACATAGACAGGCAACCAGTCGCACTCACAGTCACTCCCACATTCACACCTATGGGCAATTTAGATTTTTCAATTAACCTATCCCCACAAAGGCATGTCTGTGGACTGTGGGAGGAAGTCAGAGTACCCGGGGAGAACCCACGCAAACACGGGGAGAACATGCAAGGTCCATGCCACCGTGCTGCCCGGTGCAAAATTATTTGAATATTTTACTATGATCTAATAACAGTTTTTCTTATATTTCTTCCTGTTATTTATCCGTTTTACTTCTGTTTATGTCGTGTATGATGTAGTAGACCTCCACTAATAGGAGCTTGCAGTCCTGTTTGTTAACTATTCTTAAATAACAAAAATGGAAGAAAAAACTTTTTATGAGCTGATAAAAGTATATGCAGATGATAGTGGCCTGTATATTAATGTATTCCTAATTAAACTTTGTTTATACTTATGAAAATAAATAATTTTAATAGTATTCAAAGTTGTCTAAGCACAGCCACAAAGATGTTCTTCAGGACACC
Organism: Pelvicachromis taeniatus; assembly: GCA_015108175.1. Lineage (NCBI taxonomy): Eukaryota > Metazoa > Chordata > Actinopteri > Cichliformes > Cichlidae > Pelvicachromis > Pelvicachromis taeniatus. The sequence continues at coordinate 2,773 of VURO01022857.1, forward strand.
CTCATTTACTAATGGTGCTAGCATTAGCCCCAACAGTGACAAACTATGTTAGAAAGCAATATACTTGGCTTGCTAGCAGTAACTTGCCTATGCTGTGTAAATCTGCATAGGCAGATTTTGGATTTAGGGGTCACCAAATGGTCTCTACACCTATATGTCTGTGGCTATGGTTACCAAGTAAGCCCCCTGAGATTGGATAAAGAAGCCAACCATATCCACTCAAGATGTTATTTTACTACATGGCTCGGGGTTGTATTTGAGTAGTTTATGTTGTTGTTTGATGTTTATATTTAGTGGGCTACGTTTCTAAACAACCATTGGCTGTTGTTGCTCCGTGTTAACGTTAAATCCTTTCATAGATAAATGAGTATTCATAGACCATAGCCATACAGACATTTAATATGTGAAATGCATTTCAAAAGTGCATTTAAATAAGGAAGAATGCAAAAATTCTGCTTGAAATGAGAATATACTTGAAAACGTGATTACTGTTGTTTTGCAGTATAATTTTAGTTTGTATTTAAGAATCAGAAAAATGAACAGTCTCAGGTTAAAACAAACAAAAACCCCCTAAAATCCCAAGTGTAGTGCAGGTTAATTAGGCCTAAAGATTGATGGCTGACAGACTGTCTGATAAGGAAACACTCTGTGGTGGTTACAGTGTTGTTTACTGACTGTGGGATCTACACTCCCACATTTACTGAGCCAAGTATTTATATTCAGCACTAACAGTGTCGTTAAGCAATAAACAGGCATGACCAGTTAGCACATCTGCCATAAAACGACACTCAGATTTAATAAAGACCTGTTCTTACCTACAGGACGTGACTCTTGGGAGATGTTTATCATTTTATTGTATGTATTAATAGTCAGATTTCTGGGGTAAACAAAGCAGGTAGGCATAATTAGCCGAGTCAGTGAGTCTCTGTTGCCTTACAGAAATCTGTGCATTGTTTTCCTATATTTCCACCCTACTCTGAAACACTGTTTATTAAAAAAAAATTACAACCCTGGTCATTTTCCTGCCAGAATCTCTTTATATTCATATAATAAGTGAAAAAAGGCATTTACTCACCAAGGTGTAATGACATTCATATCAAATCTCTGTAAAAGTTATCTTATGTGTTTATTTCTAGTCCAGGTTTGTAATTGTCTCGGCCTGTGTTTCTATGGGTTTGTTATACTGCTGAGAGAAAACCACCCAGCCTAGCTTGGCCTCCGTCTGCACACATACATTCACATGCATACATAACAGTACACTGGCCATTTAGCAGCAAAGACAGTGCAGAGCTGAATGCAGTGAATTGATGGGCCTCCTGTCATGTGCTGGGTGAAAAGGTCAACGTGGTGCTGAAGCTGCTATCAAGCCACATCTGACCATGTGACTGTGAGTGTCAGTCCCATCTAGGGCTGGGCAAAACGATTATTTTCCGAATCGATGAATCTAGTGATTAATTTTTCGATGCATCGATGAATCTAATGATATATGTTACTGCTAAGCAGCTTAAATGAGTTTAGCATTTACGGAGGTTGGGTGTTTATCTCTGAGTGTGTGTCTACGTGGGGGGTGTCTGGATGAATTAAAGGGTAAAAACCAGCGTTAGTAACGAAGTCGAAAACTTACGGTCGTTTTATGATCGGCCATTTCCACCTTACAAAGCTGGCAAAGACTGAATCACTTCCTGTTCGGTTCAAATATCCCCATACTGTAGAACTGCGTGTTCGGGGGGCGTGGTTTAAGTCGACATGTTACCGCTACTCGCTGCCGCCATGTGTTTTTTTGAAATTTTTTACGTCGACGTATTTTACGCGTCGACGTAATCGATTACGTCGACGCGTTGTCCCAGCCCTAGTCCCATGGTTCGATCGCAGATGACAGTGAAAAACCTCCAACTTTACATTTGAAAGGCTTCAAAGTGTTTGGTTTTGTTTTGCTGTTTACTTAATTGTCAAAGCGCTCTCCAGGATCATTTACCTTTTTTCCACAGTTGAGTTGGTAAAGTGGCAAACAGTCAGAAACTTAGAAACTAGATGTGTTGTTGGCTCTGATCCTGCTGCAGTGTTGACAGAGTGGATTGCTGCCGCAGGCTGGAGGCAGTCGGGGAGTGTGTTGTGTATCTTTGCTCGACTCGTGTGATCCAAGCTAGAGGTTCTTTTCATGGAAAGTAAGTTCAGTCATCTTGACCGTAAAATCCAATGAACTTCTCCACCTGACCTCCAACTAAGCACTTTTTTCTGGTCACTCTGGTTTCTTATTCCTCTGCTCTCAGTTTTACTGTCTTTTTACACAGACTGTATACAAAAAAGGACATACAGTAACTTCCACTAGTCAAGCCATTCTCTTTGAGTGGCCACCAGGGGGCACCTCCAGCTTTTTATCAGTATTTCCTACAGGCTTTCATTGTCTTTGACTCTAGTAAGGCATTTGTGGACACGCATACCATATTCACTCTATGAAACTAAATAACAAACCAATAATCAGTCTGTCCTCCTGTGAAATATAAAATTGATTACCTAACTTTCCATAGCGAGAAATGTTCCTAATGGTTAAAGATGGGTAAGAATTGTGTCATCAAGTCTCATCTATTTACTTTTGATGGTGTTGTCTCAGACAGAGAGTTTAGTTGTGGACAAACAACTTGCCCTTAATTTGAAAGTTGAGACGTTGCTAAGGAGGTAGCACAGTTCCTTCCCTTCTCGTGCATCCCGACGAGCAGCCTGCTCGGATCCCTGTTGCGGCGGTCGTTGATGTCAATCCGCTTTCTCGGGTCTCTTGCTTCAGTGGTCACAGATGCCATCTCCAACATCTTGGACCACAGGTGGTGATTGCAGTTCTTGTTCTGCTCTGGAGGTCGTCGCTGCAGCATTGAGCTCAGCGTAGCGTCGGCATTTCTCCACCTGCTCCAGGTTGGACTGTAAATGTGTCCCACCAGCTCGCCGTGGACGTCAGGCAGATTTAAAGACAGAAATAAATCACGCTTAAAGACGCCATTTTTATCCATTTTAAACCATCAGGAATATTTCTAGTTATGAAATGTTAGGTGCTAGACTTATTGGCTGTTTTCATACGTTTCATCTTATGATCAAACCATTGCTTTCATGCGGTTCTCTTCTATTTCAATCAACATTAAAACCTTGTAAAACTTGATGAACTTACAGTACTCCTTTCAGCTCTCAGCTCATCAGTGTTTAGTCTCATGTAAATGTGAGCAATCCTCCAACACCACGTTCCCCTGATCTGACTGAAGAAATCTGTGGCCTAAAAATAAATGCTTACAATACATACAGTGAGGGTACAATAAGAGCCTGTGCAGGCTGATCGAACAGCTGTCGCTCGCTGGTAAACACACACGTCTCAGGGAATTAACCGAGCGTGTTCAGACAAATCCACATACCTCCCTGCTCCCGACAGGTGTAGTTACACATGACGACAGGCTGGTTAGACCGTTGGCACACTCTAAATATGAGGTCAATAACCTCTTTATGGAAAGGTGCGCGGGAAATAAAAGTCAATGAACAACAAAGTAGATTGGAGGGAGCTACACAGGGAACGGGTAGCAGCATGCTAACATATTTAAAGCGTTCAGTGTTGTATGTTTCTTAAATCACCTTTTCTCTTTTTAAAGTCAGTATTGGTCCTTGGATTCAGGATATGGTATTGATCCCCTCGCCCTCCACTGGTTGCAGCAGATGGCTGCCGCTCCATGAGCCTGGTTCTTCCTGTAAAAATGGAGTTGTGTTTTTTTCCTGCTCCCTTTGTGAACTTCATACCTTGTTTTTTCTTCAGTGGGAACGGGTTGCAATCGATATTTTTACTGCTTGATCTTGTACAAATAAACTCTATTATTGCTAGCAAGCTTTAACCAGACACTAATGGTGCCTGATGGGTTTGGAAATGGAAACACAATTCAATATTTTAAACACTTATATCCTGATTTTGGACCCCAAGATTTCCTTCTCACCGTGCAGTTAGTTGAGTGTTTAACTCAGTAACTTTAACGAAGGGATTTTTAAGCTAAAATGTCAAACTTGACCTTGTGTCATTGCTTCTCACACATGATGGTTTCCTTCTTTTGCCTCCTTTGATGCTAAATTGAATATATTTGAGTTCAAGCACATTTTTATGACTAAAGAAGACTTATGTGGGTGTTTTCTTGGAATTAAGGTGAATAACTAAGTAATTCAAAAAATGCAAACATTTGTGTAGATTTTTTTTTTGACAGGAGCCAAACATTTTAAAAATCCAATCATAACTTCACAGAAGCTTTTTTGTTTTTAGTTCAATTAGCAACCTAAAATACCGTAATTTAGTTTGTAATTCAATTCAATTTAATTTAATTTATACAGTGCCAAATCACAATAACAGTCACCTCAAGGTGCTTTACATTGTAAGGTAGACCCTACAATAATACATACAGTGAAAAACCCAACCATCATATGACAACCTACGAGCAAGCACTTTGGCGACAGTGGGAAGGAAAAACTCCCTTTTAACAGGAAGAAACCTCCAGCAGAACCAGGCTCAGGGAGGGGCGGGGCCATCTGCTGCGACCGGTTGTGGTCTCATCTAATACATGAGGTTTGGGGAGTCGTTGAAACTTGTGCATCATCAGTGATGTACAGAATCCAGGTTAAATGGTTTCAATTCAATTCAATTTATACAGCGCCAAATTACAACAACAGTCGCCTCAAGGTGCTTTACATTGTAAGGTAGACCCTACAATAATACATACAGTGGAAAAACCCAACAATCATATAGCAACCTATGAGCAAGCACTTTGGCGACAGTGGGAAGGAAAAACCCTTTTAACAGGAAGAAACCTGTTAATATGTTAATGTGAACTAATCCAAAAACACAACTTTTGTATCACTTCAGATTTTTGCTTTGGACTTTGTAAAGTTACTGAGAGTTTTCTTCTTAAAGTAGTTTCCAGCTGGTCAGTTTACGAGCAGCCAAACTTCTTTCACAAAGGTAATGACGTCTTTATGAATGCATGCGACTGATAAGATTTCCCTGTTTGGGCTGTAAAACTGGTTGTAACAAACTCACCGACTTGCACGGTTTTTAGTTTCCAGTTTAAAATCTGACATGTTGGAAGTGCCGAGTCTGTCAATCAGATTGTTAACGTGGACTTTGACTCTCTGACTCTCCTCTTCCTCACTCTTGATGCTTTTTTGGCCAAAATAAACAATTTTATCTCTAAAAGTGTTGATCAGCAGAAATCTGGTTTCAGTTTGAGGAATTTTATCTAACAAAGAGCTTCCTGTTGGCTCTTTAAAAAACAAAAACTTCCACAGATCATAAGTAATCTTTCTCTTTTTCTTTATATGTATAAAGGAAAAACTCTTAATAAAAGGACATTGTATAACCCCCCCCAAAAAAAACAAACAAACAAACAAAAAAAAACCTTCTAGATTACAGCTGTCACTCATGAATCAGACTTTGAAAGTGTGTGCCGTGAGCAGCAGCTGGAAACACCTGTTACCTGCAATCTGGTCAGATTACATTGATCATTTTCACCACCTCCACTTGTCTTTGATGACTCGTTTTAAAGGGAGTCTTTGTAAATGGGTCACATGACTTCCAAACAGCATAATTATTGGCAGTTACTACAGGACCAGACAGACCAAAGTTGGCCAATGATTACTGAGAAACCAATGCTTTGGTTTCAGGCTGAACTTAAACAGTCTATCAGAATAATAATATGATAAAAAAAAACATTAAGAACATTAAAAGTGAGACATTAAAAGGGGATCTGTGGAGTGTTTCCTTATGCTACCTTACTGCGCTGGTGCTCGTTTATTAAAGCTGGTGATGATTTGGCTTTCAGCGAAGGTTACGGTTTCTGAATATGAAGTTATTTGAGTGGACGCTTCACTCAGGTTACCTGAGATATGAAGTTATAGTGAATAATTCATATCGTGGTTCTGGAGTGCTGATGCAGGTTTGTTCACCAAGATTGGTTCTGTTTACCTGAGCATCTGTTTGTGCAAATTGCACATAATGATGTGGTTAATGCCTGGAAAAAAATTGGAATAAATGGAGTATTTGTACTTCATGACCAAATAAAGATTTACATTTGAACCTAAATGAGGATTTTGATTATTTTCCCCAATAGTTTATCAATGATGTAAGTCAAAGAACAGCGTACCTGTCCTAACAATATGTCAGTTATGAGCGCACCTGTAAATCAAACAGACTGAGGTGAATGATTGCTACTTGACTTGTAAACCAAGGAACAGCGAGGCGGTTGCTGTTGGGGTTTGCGGTGGCGCTTCAGCCAGTCTGACACAGCGAGCAGCAGAGATGGTGGCGCTCCAGCGGGGAGTGGAAAATAACATTTTCCAGCGGCAGCCCTCGAAACCCAAACCAACTCTTCGAGCTTGAACGCAACGCTGTGTCTTCTTAGCTTCTTGTAACCACCCCTGATTTGTTTTATACAGAGACAAAGCTACAGACGGAGGAACAAGTTGAAACAGAGGCAGACAAACAGACTGTAGTTTAGTTTACCGCAGACTTTGAATTTGGCAGGTCTCTCACCGAGCTGTGGTAGGTCCAGTTCACTCACAGTTTAATCAAGTTACATTATTATACGGCTTTAATCACAAATAAATGGATTTTGGATTGACGGGTACTTTACTAGGACGGCCGCTGATGGATGGCATGTGAAATAAATGCAGGATTAAACGGCTGAAAATGAGCTTCTGTAGTGTAATCCAGCCCAAAGTGTTTTTGACGAGCCTGTCACAGACTTTCAACACATGATCAAATTAAAAGAAAACGATGGTCTTCTTGTGTATCCAGACTCGCACGAGTGAAGTTTGACAGGTTTTTACTGTTTAAACTCATCAGCTGGAACGAATCCAAATAAACAGCGTCTCATCCTGAAAGGCGAGATAACCGAAACTTTTGTTTTCGATGGAGGACCCGACATCCACGTCATCAAGTTTTCCCTGAGCCTGGTTCTGCTGGAGGTTTCTTCCTGTTAAAAGGGAGTTTTTCCTTCCCACTGTCGCCAAAGTGCTTGCTCATAGGGGCTCATATGATTGTTGGGTTTTTCACTGTATGTATTATTGTAGGGTCTACCTTACAATGTAAAGCGCCTTGAGGCGACTGTTGTTGTGATTTGGCGCTATATAAATAAAATTGAATTGAATTGCTCATACCGTCCATGCTGCTAGCAGAAACTGACACTTCAGGGCACTTTGTGTTTCAGGTACCGCCAAGCTGATTTGATAAATCAACTTGCATGAAGTAGCTCGTTGTGGATGTTGAGAAGGACATGTTGGGTTTTTGTTTTGTTTCTTTTGTGCAACTAGAGCACACGTGGGCGAAATACGACCCATGATAATCTATCATATCAACCGAAATTCATGGGGAGAGAACCTCAAACAAACGACGACAGCAAAACGGCATCAATAACCTTTAGGAGTTCCTTTTAGGGTTGGGTGTTTGAAGTTCGAGTGTCCTGCCTGAGAATTTAAATAGTTTATTCGACAGTTTGTCTCAATTTTCTTCAGAGTATAATTAAAAGTCTTAACCTCCTAAGACCCGAACTCGTTCATGGCATGCATTTTTAATTTCTCTTTGCTATTTGGGCTGATTGGGACCTGATCAATGTAAAAACAAAGAATTACTTGATTTTTGTTTCTGAGAAAAATGAGAGCCACATATGAGGACATTGGTTTTAAATTTCGATCGAACTGTGGCAGTATAATGTCCTCGTAAGAGGACATCAGGCCCTTGTAGAGCAAAATGTTGTATTTTAGTTTAGACAACCCGAAATGGGATGTCCACATATGTGGACGCCAGGTCCTAGGAGGTTAAATCTAACTTACTTTAATCAATCAGCCAGTTTAGTCTTAAACGAGCAAAAAGAAAAGTGATTGTTCTGCTATCAACACGTAGCCAGAGATAGTGATGTTACCCTGGTCACTGCACCAGCTCCAACCACATGGATGTCAAGTGCTGATTGTGGAGGAGTGTGATTGTGATCAGACTGAACAGCTGGTGGATGTTTTGGTTTTTTTTTCCTCTTAGTTTCTTATCAGTGAAGTTGAGTTCACCCGGGGAAGAGCGGTGAATCACAGGAAGCAGCCGGAATATCTCCACTGAGCTCCTCTTCCTGTCTTTCTTCCATGTGTGAGGAACTTTATGGTCACTCGGTGTCTCGAGTCACGTTCGCGATATCTGCAGGTCCAGATACACCGATCCGGCAACACACTGTTTACTAGACAGGCTGCAAAACCAGAAACTGACCCTTTAAAACTTAAAATATCATGACATCCATCACTAATTAAGCTGAATTATTGATCGCGCTGTATGATTGGTTTGAAAACGGTGCGCCGCCACTGACAGCAGCCCTGTAGAAACTCACTCGTGAGCACATCGTGACATTAATTTCTCTCCGTTATGAGAGGTCGCTTCAGTTTTCCACCTCATGTCAGGGTCGTTTGACTAATTCACTGGAGAAAACTTCAAAGTGTGTTTTCCATGTGGGGTAGTTGGATAGTCAGAGCAAGTTGTCGTATATGAAATGTCTCTTTTTTTTATGTTTTTCATCTTTGATAGCAGGCTCACTCTGTAGCTGTGACTCTTCCTGTTTCAGAATCGGCGCACAGATGTGTGTTTTAGTCCTAAAGTTTTTATATGGTTATACTCGTGGGGACCGACCGGGGTTTTGGTCCCCACGAGTTTGAAGCCATTTTTGAGACTGAAAATGTGGTTTTAGTGCCAAATATATCATAATTATGCCTCATACTCCTGGATGGTTACTTTTAAAACAAATGAACTTTACACCACTACTTGTAAGTAATAAGATAACGAGTCCTGTGATACAGCAGGTCTGCTCTGCTCCCCCTCAGTCAGCTCCCACAGTTCCCATTTGTTTCGTTTTTCAGGACAGATCTACACGGCGCTCAAGGAAATCCTTTTTCCTCCTGAATGGTGTTTGTTCGACAGAAGGCTGCCTCACACCCTGACATGAATGGTCAGGATGTGTGTTAATGTGTGTGTGTGTGTGTGTGATATAGTGCAGGGTTTGACAGAGGCCCAGTCAAGCTATGAATAGCCTCATTGCTCTTTTACCACTTTTCCTCGCAGCCCTCCACCCTCGTCCTGTTGTTTTTGGGTGGTGGTGTAAAGATTCCTTTTGTTTCGCCCGGTTGGGGAGTGTCTGGTCCGAACTCCATCTTTGTGCTTCAACAACTCAGCGCGTGTCATTTGTCGTAATGACGAGGTGACTGAGACCTCGACATTTATCACCCGACCGTCACACAAGCCGACTTTACTTTATTAATAATTATTTATGATTATTTTTGACTTTAAATTTACAAAACAATTCTCATCTTTCAGGAATCATTTCATTTCAGCTGATTGAATTTCACCTCTAGGACAAATATTAACAGAGTC
>VURO01022859.1:8407-26636 GCA_015108175.1 Pelvicachromis taeniatus
GAGGTTTTTATTAATAGTCACCTTGAAGTCTAATTTATCGTTTTTATTTGTAATGAATGTGTTTCAGAAGTTATTTCTATAACAATCAATGTTTAAAAAAAAAAAAAAAAAAAAAAAAAAAAAAAAAATAAAAATTTAATAAAAAAAAAAAAAAAAAAAGAAAAAAAAAAAAAAAAAAGGCCTTCTTTATCATCCCTCAAGATGTCTCCATTATTATTATTTTTTTAATAATCAGCGACTAGGAAAAAAAAAAAAAAAGTTTTTTAATCAGGGAACAATTGTACAGACTGTCAGTAAAAAGTATGAGGGAAAACTGTGAAAACACCTCCCTGAGAGGAAAGCAAGAACTGGAATAAATTAGTCACAGTGGGCGGCAGCATCACACACACACACACACACACACACACTTCACTTGGTTTTACCTCTGCACACGCAGGTTCTCTCTCACACACACACACACACACTCATCAGTCTATTCTCCTCCTCCCACCAGCGCTCTCTTTGTTTGAGTTTTAGCCGTCTTTACAAATCAGCACTGTGAGAGGATTAAAGCTACACAAGCTGGTTCCCACAACATAAACCTATTATCACGGTGTTGAGGCTAAATTCTTATCCGCTGCGATATTGTTTCCGGTTTGCTCTGTAGAAGGCTAAATGAGGCCCTTGTTTTGTCTGATAAGATTGCGTGAGTTGGCAGAGATGAAGAAAAGTTACACTTGCAAGTGATAACAACTATCTAAACTATGGGTTGTGAGAACATTTGGACTGACAGGAAGCCGGAGAGTGGATATTTTTAGACACAATCTTAAAAGGCAATGCAAAGGGAAGTGTTAAAAACAGTAGGAAAAGCAAATGTCTCACAAAAACATCACCTCGTCTTTCCACAGTTAGAGCTAACAGTTTCCTTTGAGTGATCCACTCTTTCTTGTCTTTTAACACTAGTGGCTACTTTTTTGGACACCTAGAAAAAGAAATGTGTCGCTTTGATTTGTAAAAGTCATTTTACAACTTGCAGTATAGTTCTGTTCTGGGAGCAACAACAAGACCCCAGGTACAGGCTGCACTGTCAACAGATATGTTATGCATTTATAGTTTAGTCATAAAGAAATAAAATAAATAAAAATGTCAGTAGAATTGCAATGAGCGGGAAGAAAAATATAAATAAATGAAAATCCATCTGGCAACCTGTCCAGGGTGTACCCTGCCGTTTGTCCTATGATAGCTGGGATAGCCCGCGACCCTGATATGCATAAGCGGAAGAGAATGGATGGGGGAAGAAAACGAGGGGTTTCCTGGTGGGTGGTAACCTGTCTTCAAACAATTGTCTGTCAGACAGACTTGTAAAGATTTACAAACAAATGTCATTTAATTGCCAACACGTTGCAATCAGCCCGTGTCATTACAAGTTTATTGCATGTGATCAATATTTTGTACGCGCCCCAGTCGCCAACAACTGTTTTCAGTAGTGTGAATGTACCATAAGTCACACATGTAGTGAAAAGCAGGGTGGGTTGCAAAGCAGCTTGCAGGATCTCTTCAATAACATGTCAATGACATGTGTATCAGCAACAACTGATGTAAATTGATTGCATGCTGAGCTTGACTTGGCACCAGCCTGAACTGATGCCACCCTCAGTTTTTACACTCAATGTGTCATTCATTCATCCAAACAAATCTGCTCCAGTCTGCTCAGGGTTAGGAAGAAATGTGTTGCACTAAATCCCAGGAGAGAGGGCAACTATTACATGCTCAACAACTCAACTCAAGGACCTCATGAGCAAGTTTTAGAACTTGGGCTGAAATCATCTGAGATGTTCAGCATTTTGACTTTATCAGTAAAAATCCCATTAGGGTATCCAGTATTATATAATCTGCAGTATTGCTGCTACTAATCTTAATATAATGATTATAGTGTACGTTTGTATGTTTGTGCTTTAACTCCTCCAAGACACATTAGTTATTATGGATGAACTTTCTATGGAAACTTCCAAGGATGCCAGGATTATCCACATCGATATAGCTTTGGGGAAGAATTTTTACAGAACACTTAGATCTTTACAAATATAGAGATGCTAGTAGAGAGAATCTCTCTGTAGAGATGCAGTCATGGAGAGAATTCAACACAGAAAAGGTCAAATAATAGTAAACGATGGGAAAATATGATTGGTTCTTCACACAGGTTACAAATATTTATCTGCATAACAAAGAAACTATGAATTCTTGTATGAGGTGCTGAATATTAGGACAACTACAACCCTTTTAATCTTACCAACAGCCTGCTGCATAAAGTCTCCAATTGCCTTCTATCAGAATCCATTATGCAGTGCTTCCCAAGCCCACATAGACACATTAATTCCCTCACTCTACACAGCACCCTTGGGTGCAGCAGCACTTTTTCATATTTTACTTCCAACCTAATAACAGCAATGTCTTTAGAGCACTCCGGAGGTCCTCTGGTGTAATATTGTTTGACAGCCAGGCTGTTCAGACTAATCGAAATTTGATTAAATTTGATAAGACTGAAGCCTGAAGGTGATGCTTGATGCTTCATGAAACTGTCGTCAGTTGTCTTAAAACACTGGTGAGAAGCCTGCAGCTTATTGGATAACCAGGTCAATACACCCTCAGTGGAAAAACTGAGCACCATAAAGCAATGACAAGTTTACTACAGGAAAATACAGGATTAATCTACTTTTTATATCAAACACATAAAAAGAAGTGAAAGCTAGAAAACAAACACTCCACTATGTGTTACATTTATGTGCAGCAGTTCAGTAAAAAAATGTCAGGTCAAGTAAAAACAAGGCCCAACCAAAGATGCTCACCTGCTCTGCGAGCTTCGAAGCAGGCTTGACCCATCTCATCCTTCAGCTCCTGGTTCTCTGCGGCAATGGCCTCCCCCACTGCTACAAAACGTCCCACTGCTACACTCACCGCCTGACCCACCCTGTGTATAGCTGCCAGGGTGCGCTCTGACTTCTTTGGCTTGTCTTTGTGGTTGATCAGTGTGGTGATCTGCAGGAATGTGTGGAGAAAGGAAAAACGGGAAAACAGGACAGCCTTGTTAGAAAACAGATTCAGCTGTAATTTTTGTGCTTTTATTTAAAAACAGAAAGAAAGGGGGTAAATCTTTGAGCAACTGGACAAGGACAGCTCAGTAGGTAGAGTGGTCACCCCATGATCGGAAGTTTGAGCAAGGTACCGTTTCTACACACCGCTCCCCGGATGCTGGATTGGTAGCTGCCCACTGCTTCACTGAGTGAATGGGTTAAAATGCAGAGAACTACAAATTTCCCACATGTGGGACTACAAAGGGTTTAAAATAAAAAAAAACAAAACTGAATATCAGGATGCATCTCAAAATTTTTTGAGGCTGCAATATAGTATATCCTATAGTACAGGACATGCACCCAGTTTGATAGAAGACCGGTTACAAACACCAGTTTGCTCGTGTTTGCACACATCGTCTGTGACCTATGCAAGACAGTCACACAGAAACACGTGCACAGAGACGAGTCAGGTGGGTCCTTTAGTGGTAATTGAGAATATTAATAATAAATGAGCAGGGCCAATTATCATCCATTATTTATTAATTGCTTCTATTCTCCCCAGTGTTATCATCATCATCATCACTTTGAGTGTGTGGCTACGAATGAGGGCACGTGTGCACGCCAAGCCATTTGGGTCAGGAAATGGCGGGTGGTGATTTTAATTGGTCTATGGCTGGTTGGTCCAACTAGGGGGGGGCTTTTGTGGTAAAGTCTTTGTGGGGCTACAGAACCTATGCTGGCTGTGCTGAGTTCAGATGGCTGAACAAACAGCATCCTGACACAGGAATGTTACGCAGCAGGTTGTGGATTTTCCTCTGCCAAAAGATCCTGAATGAGACCCTTTGAAATGTGACCTGATAGATTTGAACAAGTGTAACACATTTAAATATCAGATGTCTTGAAAAGCTGCTGTTTTTTTTTTTTAATAAAAAACAAACAAGTGTGTCATCATGCAAACTGTTACTTTCTTACTCTTACATTTTTAATAAGGTGTGAAATGCATCCAGCGTGACTACCAACAACCAGTGCCTTTTCATTCTGTGCAGGATTCTCTAATGTTTGCTCAGATTTTCTAACATTCACTTCAATCGTGTTTTAAAAAAAAATCTTTTTGTACATTGCAAATAATTTTAAAATATGCGTTTCATGCAGCTTTTGCTGCACAAAACATATACAGAACATGTAGATAATCCAAACCAGTGAAAAAAATACTTATGTACTTCACACATTTACAAATATTTATCTGCATGACAAAGAAACAACACATTTCTGAAAACTGAGCCTTACTGTAAAATCGAAGTATCTGTGTAAATAAATCCAAACTTGGTATTAGCATTAACCAATCAAAACTGTGCTTTGGAAGTCCATTTCAATAGAGTGGGACAATGGAGCTCTTTCCCTTGCAGAGATGCTCCTTTGAAACCTTGTGTGGAACATTGTGTCACATAACTATTTATTTTGTTGCCTTATTTTAGGATTTTATTGGTGTTCGCTTCAGTACAACCTATTCCTCTTTTCCAATGTGATGATTCACCCAACACTAATTTAGATTTGATTAACTTCAGCACCAGGGAGATAAAACAAAGAATTCTACAACAAAATTGCCTGTAAAGTTTAATGTTTTATTTTAGTTTGTGCACACTGTACACAACCTGTCGATTTTTTGCTATCATTTCCTTACAACACAAAAATAGGACAAGGATGCCTGTGTGTGTCCTTTGTTTTTCCTTTGAGTGCTGTTTATTGTTCAGTGATTCCTCTTACTTTGACCCTTTTGCACGCTAACACGTTTGGGGGTTTATCCTTTCATTTTAGTGTCCTCTGTGGGTTACACAGAGTTAGAATGCCAAGGTAGAACGTGTCCAGTACTTCATTCAGACTAGGTGTTTCTCAGACCCTCATGGCGACTTGGATGTCTTTCGTTTGCCAATATCCTCAAAGAAAATACTAAAAATATATTTTACTTGAAGTACAGCACCTTGATAATTACAATTACATTTCCACTACAATCTTAAACATGGATCTTCTTCTACCTGCCCCACCGCAGGGTGGCCAATCAGCACCTTGAAGCACTCCTTTGTAAACCTACAAAAAGCTTTATGTGCCAAAGAGCACATCCAACAAGGCCACAAAGTTGAGCAATTAGTATAAGCACCACAATATACAAGCAACACACACACACACACACACACACACACACACACACACACACACACACACACACACACACATCACCTGGATTTGTTCAATTTAGCTATACTGGAAAGTATATATAAAAAAAACTGATATCAACAGAAAGAGGGGATGACATAAATGTGCAGTTCTGACAATGTCAAAAATGAATATGTAAACATTCAACAGCCACTTTTAGTTAATTTTAGTTAATTAGCTACACCGGCTCATTAATGCAAATCTAATCAGCTGATCTCAAGGCAGCAACTCAATGTATTTAGGCAGATAGACATAGTAAGAAAGCAACAGTGACTCAAATAACTACTCGTTACAACCAAGGCAGAGGATGTCTGAATGTACAACATGTCAAACTCTGAAGCAGATGGGCTACAGCAGCTGCAATTCACACAGCCTCACCAAAATTTGATAATAGAGGACTAAATAAATGTTGTCAAGTCTGATGAATCTCAACATTCAAATGGAAGAGTGAGAATTTTGGCATAAATGACATGAAAGCATGAATTCATCCCGTCTTATATCAGTGATTCAGGCTGATAGTGGTGTAATGGTGCGGATCATATTTTCCTGGCACACTTTGGACCCCTGGGCACCAGCTGAATATTTTGTGGAAATCATGCCCCTACCTGAGTATTGTGCTGAACATGTCCATCTCTCTATAATCACAGTGTGCCCACTTTCTGATGTTTGCTTCCAACAGGATAATACTGCATCTCAATCCCAAAGATCATCATCTTTGGGATTTTGGTGGAACAGGAGATTCATATCATGGATGTGCAACCGATGAATCTGCAGCAACTGTGTGATGCTATCATCTGTAAATACTGGCAAAAATCTCTGAGGACAGTTTCCACTGCCTTGTTGAATCTATATAATAAGGAATTAAAGCAGTGCTGAAGGCAAAAGAGGGTCCAACCCAGTACTAATAAAGTGATCTCTGAATATATATATATATATATATATATATATATATATATATAAGCTTTGCTGGCAGCAACAAGGCTGAAATAAATCAGCTGTGCCTTGATTCCCTGTTGTTTTTCTCTACACATACCCCTCCTTTCACCTGTCACACTTTTTCCCCTCGCTCTCCATCTTCTGACACACTATTGTTTTCAAGCATGATCATGACCCTGAAGAGCTCTTAAAGCCCTTCTTTTAGTCTGTCACTCGTCACTTTATATATTACCTTAGTATAAGAGGCTCTCTTCCTGCAAGCCTAGTGTTTTTCACTGAGTCATCCACACAGAGTGGGATACTCCTAAGAAAAAAAACGAAAAACAAAACAAACAAACAAAAACAGTGCCGTCTGGCTGGACATTATGCAGCCTGTCAGAAGATATAAGATCACTGTGACATACAATTTACATCTACGTCATAAAGACACCGTTGCTCAATATAAAGTGGAGCCCCGTGTTATGCAACAGACCTAATTGCAGCTTTTGTGATGTAAAATGAGTTTCTGATGACTGAAGTGTTTCACTCAGCGGGGTGCATGCATGTCTGCACAACACGGTGTGCATGCTTTTCCTAAAAGACTTGTACGAGGAAAGGGACCTGAACACACATGGCACAAATCCAAAAACACGTTTCCGATCACGGCGAGAGCACAATGGAGGGAGCGCGACTTTCGAGTGAGAGCAGGAGAGGAAGAGAAAGTGACAGAGGGAAACTGTGTGAAACAGACAGAGTGAAACAAAAAGAAAGTTAAAAGTGACACTGAAAGACACCTCCAGTACAGAGTTTCCTGTGTTAACAAAAAAGAAAGAAAGAAAAATAAAAGCTCTTTCTATACTGCAGCTGAGGTTGAAAACGTTTAACAAATTTAACATGGCGGGTCTGTGAGAAACAAACAGAGACGAAAACATCTCAGCGGATCACAAAGGGAGAACAGAGAGCTGGATTTCCTCCATTAGGGATTACTAGGTGGGTGCATTTACTGGGCTGTGCAAACAGGAACAGAGCAGGGTGGAGAAAGCATAATATTGATACAGTGCCATCGCAGACGAGAGGCCTCTGTGTTTGTGTATGTGTCAGAGGAACTTGACACATACACAAAGGGAGAAGAGTGCATGCTCATTTTACATTTAGTCGTTAAACCGCTTCACAAGGGGGAAAAAAAAAAGAAAAAAAAGATTCAACTTTTAGGTTTTTGAAAAAACAAATAGCTTGTAAAGAGCGTTAAATTAATATAAAACGGCAACTCGTAGGTGTTTTCACTTATAGCTACTGGGAATCCAGTGGATACTTTTGCATCCAAATCTCACCTTCATATGACATCATATTGATGTCCATTTATAGAGATTACCTCTAGACCTGAGCAATACTTTCTGATGCCTTGACTTGAATTAAAAATATTTTGAGGTCAAAAGTTATGATTCGACTGTGTATTTTACACACCTGTCTATTCATTTACAATTTCTGCCTCCTTCACTTCATTCCTCTGACACGCACGCACAGCTGTGTCTGAATGCCGATGAGCACTGTGAACCAAGCAGCATCGGGCCTAAAGCCTCCATACCCCACCGAAGATTTTCATAGTATGAAATCCAATGAATAAGCACAAATGTTGCTCTAGATGAAAAAAGGCAAAAACCCTGACAGATCTGTTCATGGACAGGGATAACTGAATACCTCTGCAAGCAAAAAAAAAAAAAGGGAAAGAAAAAACCCAGCATACTCCCTCCTGTAATAGTTGAGTCCTCGCTCTTTACTGGCGTAAATGCTGAAAGCTTTGCTGTGGAGGAAAAACAGCTTAATCTTCCATGTGACTTGATGAATGCGTGGAGCCAGGTTGCAGTGTACATGTTGCTATTTGAACTGGTCCATTTACCCTTGGTACTCTCTTACATACAGTTTACATTACACACAGAGTTCTGTATACACGTTTTTCCCCTCTCACAGTAACAAAGCAGAGCTTCGCCTCTACCCGTTAATTCAAAACCATTTACCTCTCTTCTCTTGTGAATAATTACGATAGCAATTACAAGGTCATAAAAGAAATGATAACAACATACTCTTAGCAACACAATACACAGAGTCCACCCACTGGTTAGCAGGAAATCTAGACTAACACCTCAAGGACACAGTGACTGACTATAAATCAGAGGGCAACAAAAGCTGGGAACATTTGTGGCTGCTTCCCGTGGCTACTGACTGAATGGCAGTACTAGATGAAAGTTTGGCATCGTCTGGAGTCATTCTTTTCTTTTTCTGTGCCTGTTTTTTTTTTTGGTCCTCCCCCCTCTGTTCTCATTTAGATGTATGAACGTCTAGATAAATGGGCGTTGCTGTGGAGGAGAAATCGAATTTACTCAAAACAGATCAATTCAGAGCCTCTTCTCCGATGGCAAATTTGCATCAATCTTGTCATTTAATAAAAGCAAAGGCAGCAAGATAAACGTGAGTGTGAACAAGCTGATCCTACAGGCCTGGTGGGGCCCTATTAAACACACATTGTTGACATTTATTACAATAATTGCTTGCACAGGCAAGTGTTGTGTCGGTCTGCTTATTCGTCTAATTTATATCTGTGCTTCTCAGCTTCACTTGTCCTCCTGACAAAGGGAATTTATCTGAAGCAAAGAGACTTTTTTAGTTTAGACAGAAATAGCAAAGCTACAAATTCAGCTAATGTAACTATGTGGGGCGGGGGTACAAAAAACATCCATGTGTGGTGGCAGCAGAGCTCTTTTTTTCCTTATTTGTCCCCGTAAGCATTTGGATACATATTTGCAGATATTTGATTTGTTGCACTTTTTTTTTCTTTATGGGCACAAAAGAATGAGGTGACAGCTCGCGAAAAAAGAAGGGGATGAGGTGGAAAAAAAAAAAAAAAGACTTTTGACATCTTGGTCATATTTACCTGCTGAATGGATGGAGATTAGTTTTGTTGCGTTTTTGTTTTTCTTTAATCCGAGTGCATTTTTGTGTTTGTCCTTGTCGATATGCAAAGAAATAAAAATACGTTCCATCTGTTAAAACTTTGGCAGCCTTCTGTTTGTGTACACCTAAGATTGTATCGCTCATTAAATAGACTCTACAGCCTATGGATCACTGTTAAACGGGAAGAAGAACACTTCCACATTTCATTACAGCACAAAGGAATCATTGTTGCGAGGAGTACTGCACCCATAAGTGTTTGTGTTTTCCACAAGTTTTTTTTTCTCCCCCCTTCCCTCGTCTTTGAATATGAACAGTGGTACCCTTGAAAAATCCAAGTTTCAGTTCGGCCTTTATTGCCGCAAGGAGAGATGTGGCTGGTTGATCACCCAGGACAGCAAGAGAGAGAAGAGAAGAAGAAAAAAAAAATCATAAGAGGAAAGGGATGAAAGTCGCAGTGAACATGTGCTTTAATGGGTAAGCAATTCCTTCCAAATTGGCCGCAAGCAGACAGGAGTTCAATGCTGTGCTGGTCGACTGCCAGACTCTAAAATATGAAGAGATGAAAAGAGAGACAAGGGAGTTAGAAATAGAGCGAACGCAAACAGATGAGGAGACGTGAAGGGAAGAAGAGAATAAAGTCGAGGACATGTCACCTCTACATCGCTCTTTACCTCGTCTTTATTTCTTCCTCAATGAATACCTACGGTCATCCTTTCTTTCACACTTCCTTCCTTTGTGACTTCAGAAGTCTCCGGTCCTCCCCTTCTACCTCCATCCCCCTCTTCTGTACACTCCTGTGTGCAGCAAGTGATTTTAGTCTGTCCCTAGAGCTGCCCTGCTGCAGTACATACAGTACAGTAACAGCTTGCAGTGCTTAAGCCGCATCCTTAAGGGTACACCGTACACGTGCACAACTGCACCATCCAACTCTTACACTGCATTAACACATTACTCAGGCAACATATGTGCATTCATCCCTTGTGATTTCAATGTACAAGTGATTAAACTACACACACACACACACACACGCGCGCACGCGCGCACACACAGAAATTTGCTCATATGGATATTGGACAGTCTTCTGGACAGCACCGGTCATTACTAAACACAAACACTGTGAAACAATGGCCAGTGGCCAGTTAACAGAAATATTCTGCATTAATGTGTCAAGCCCACGTCTAGCGAAGATATAAAGGCACTACATTTAAGCCCTTTCAGCTGCCTAGAAATCCAATAGAAAGAGCTACAGAGTGAGCTAATAGCAGCAGAATTCACCTTTCACACTAGAAGTTTTTGTGGTGGACCTTGTTAAATTGCAACCACGAGGCTGCGATTCAATTTAGGCTGAGCTAAACCACATCCATATGTAGTCTTGACTAGTCATGCATTCTTAGGGAATTAGACTGCATATGCAGAGCTATTTTTATTTAGCACACACACACACACACACACACACACACACACACACAGACACACACAGACACACACACACACAGACACACACACACAGCTGTAGGAACCATCACACCTACTGTACCAAAAGTCTGTCTGTGCTATATAACACCCTGAGGAGTGTAAATGTTCATCTTTATACACTTTTAAAAGCCTTATTTTGGCACCATGTCCAAACCACTTGTACTTTAAGGAAAAGTAACAGACGCGAGGAAGAACACTGCTGCTTAAAGAAGTCAATAAGTCCTCGAAACGAGGCTGGAATATCCGTCCGTCCGTTCATGGTTATTTTGTAGAGACAATACGCATGCCATATACCTGTCACTTAAAGACAGGTATTATTACTCTTTATAACTTGCAAGTGTGAAGGGGGAGATCAGTCATAGAAACAGAAGAGTACAAAGTGACTGAAAAAGTAGGTCTTATCAGCACACACAGGCTGTGCTTGCTGTAATGAACTTGCAAAGATTACGAGGAAAAAGCTACAGGTTTATGACCTTTGAAATCTTTTTCGGAGACCAACTTCAGATCACTTTGATTTGGTGGCCCCATTAAAAGCTCCTGAAACCAGAGACGGCGGCCTTCAGACTTGAACCTCAGTTTATGCCTGATGATGCCTCCCTTGTCACAAAATGAACGTCACAAGCCGAAAGCACAAGACTGTGAGCGTGACTGTATCTCTAGAGGGATCCCTACACTCCATCGATGTGGGAGCACGGGAATTCCCAGATGGCACTGAGCGCACAGAGGGACACGATTACAACAATGGCAAAAGATGAGATTTTCTGAAACAGACTGTGTTAAAACCGGCCCCTGAAGAGAGCCAAACAGAATCCTATTACTAATCACACAACATCTGGTAAAATGTTAATTCCCTCACGAATAACAAATGTAAGCCATAAAATTTCATATTAAGGATATAATTACAATGCAATTTTGTAGAGTCAGTAGATGTTGGTATTGGATTGCTGCCCATAGCATTTATCGAGATTTTTTTTACACCTGGTGCCTCGGGTCATTTTGGTGGAACAGTTCGAAATTTTGTAAAATAACTTCATCTTCCTGAACTTTTGTACTTGTACTGTTATGCTGGCAAGAAACCAGAAAAGGCCGAAGGGAAGTTGTTGGTTCTAGCACAAGAACTGATTCTCACCTCCACAGATTGTCTTCAAAAAGGTTCCAGTATCTAGATTTTGTTATTTTCGGACAAAGCCAGTGTAGCTGCTTCCCTTGCTTCCAGTGTTTATACTGAACTAAGCTGACAACCTGTCAAACTGGCTTTGAATTGAGCATTCCCTGTTGTGGTGAATACCAGGGCTCCCTCAGTGTATTTTTATATAATTCTGTTATTATTGCTCAAACGAGCTATAGTAAAGTGGGGTTTTTTTGTTTTGTTTTGTTTTACACAGTCATGTTTTCTTGTGTGTCAGTCGAAGTTGTTAAATCTGTAACTCACTGTGTT
This sequence comes from Pelvicachromis taeniatus, assembly GCA_015108175.1. NCBI lineage: Eukaryota > Metazoa > Chordata > Actinopteri > Cichliformes > Cichlidae > Pelvicachromis > Pelvicachromis taeniatus. The sequence goes on from VURO01022859.1 coordinate 20,447, forward strand.
ACTTTCCTTTGTTTGATTAAAGTCTAGACGCGAGTGACGAAGGTCACGAGTCAGAAGACGAGAACATGGCATGAACCGTAGCCCACTCGCTCATGTATGCCAACAGAGATGAAGCTGATGAGACAGACAAGCGTGCGGGGACACTGATGGAGGTAGACAGGGAGAAGTGGGGGCGTAATGAGGCTTGCAGATGCAGAGGCAGGCAAACAGAAAGAAGGGCTCTTTGACAGTAAAGACAACCTGAACAGAATACAGTGTAGCTGCTGAATGAGGTTGGATTTCCATCAGACTGTACCCCATCTGAGTTGTATGAGAAAAGGTCACTCTTTGGCCTTCAAGCTCTCGCTTAGCAATGAGAGGTGACATTTGAATATGTGGACAGACAGATTGAATCCACAGCAAACATCAGCAAGAAAGGTTATCGCTGATGGATAAAAACTAGCTGCATCCCACTGCGTTTAAGCAGCTGCTCAAAAAGGACATTAGGGTACTGTGTCTGCTTAGTGACTGAATGGCAAAGTGCATTTGTCACAGGCTCTTATTTTATGTTTTGTTTTTTGTTTTTTGGATTTTAAGACCTGGAAAGAAAAAAAATTAAAAAAATATGTGCGGAAATGAAAATGGTCTAAGTGCAGTGCAGTTTTAATTTCATCCATAAATTTTCATCACTGCAAAATTAATACAAACAGTTCATTGAATCCTTTTCTCGTTGCATGCCGGTCAGATTTTAAGAAGAAAAAAAGAAATTAAAAGAGAAAGCAGCTGTGAAAAATAAAACCAACCTTGTCAAATCTCGTTTTGCACAGTGCACAGAAAGAAAAGAAAAAAAGCGACACTGCTGTCTAAATGGTACTTTTAGTGGACAGTTTTGCCAACCTTGCCTTTGATGCAAAACCTATACCGTGAACCAGAGTGTACGTTGCAATTTTACTGGGCTAACTTCCACTGTCCACATTATTCAGTGAGTAAAACAATTTGTGTACAAGTGTGACTGTTGAAATGGAGCCTGTGTGTGTGCGCTGCAACCAACACTGGTCTTATGACATGAGGAAAAGGGTGGTAAATACAATGGTGCTAAAAACACATCCCTTTCTCCTCTGACCACTGTAGCATGCCAAGGCCGCAATGTCTGCATAGCTGCATAGCGGTAGAGAATGGCAGCTACTCAAACACAAACACACGCAGCTCGCATTCAAAAGAACACAATACATCTTTTCATTCCTCTTGCTCACGTAATTCGGTGGATAGTCGGTGGGAGGGAGACGGAGAGAGAGAGAGGGAGAGACAGAAACCGAGAGAGACAAAGAGAACGTCAGTGAGTGGGGTCAACCAAAGAGAGCAGAGAGGTGCTCTCTTTGGTTGTATAACTGCTAGGTCAAACTTGCTCCAGTCGTCTCAACGGTGTACCTCCTCCCCGACCTCCCCTCCAGTGTACCTGGGGGAGGTAGCTTAGGAATACGTGTACTACGGGGGTTAGCACCCACTTCAGAACACCCCGAGGCGGCGGCTCATCTCGGCATTGAAGCTTGCTCAAGCTGTGATAATGTTTCCTCTGTTTCCTAAGCTTTTCTTCCTGACTGGTGCATGCATGTGTTAGGTTTCTATGTTACATTTCAAAATGTACCAAAACAGCATTTCTTTCTAGGATAGTGATGGTTATTCTGCATTTTAGTACTTTAAATGTTCCAATCAGCTATCAAAAGTGACACAGCAACTGTTTGCAAATGCATTAAAAAGGAGAACTGAAATAACCTATTGGCATAAGTATGCATACATTTTACTCGCTACTTAACAGAAGCACTTTTAGCAGTGATAAAATTTGCCCGTCTCTGCAGAAATATTTTTTCGTGCTGACGTCGAGACTCTCGTTTGGGCACTCAGGGACATTCACAAAATTGTACCTACGCTTTCTCTAGCATCGTCTTGGCTGTGTCAGTAGGCTCGCTGTAAAGCAAACTAACAAAACACCAAAGTAGCACAGCTTTATATCCACGAGGCCTGATGGCTTTAATGTGTAAGAGGGAACATGGCACATAACAGGACATTTAATAACTCAATTAAAAATAAGCTCCAGCACATTTTCTTTTATAGTATGTGCAAAACATATGTGAACAGCAAAGGGGTGCGAATACCTTAGAAATCGAATCAGTATTCTGGCACACCGTTTTTTTTTTTTTATTTATAAATTTAGCTTCTGTGTTTCTGACTCAGATTATTTCAGGTTACCATGGCTTTCTTATTAAAGCTGAGGTGGCATGCAGCACTTGACAAGTCAACTGAATTGTTGCCTTGTATGACTCACGGGAACATGTCAGACGGTCGACTTATTCCCCTCTCCTTATAGTTTTTGCACTTGCTGCACAACATCAAGCGCTGCTGCAGTGTGCAATTGTGCATCATCATTTTTTGTGTGTGAAAGGAACTCAGCCTTGGCTAGATTAGCTGACTCTGCAGGGAGCCCTTTGAATACAATAATAAAAAAAATGCAAATATGTTTTACTGGACAAAGAACTAGAAGCAATTAAACAGTGGGGTGACTCAATCAAAAGTATTTTTAATGCTGACTACACCGATTTCTTTCAAACTTTTTTTGGGCTCAGCCCCAAAAACTACATTTATTAGATGTTCCATAAATCGTCTTTTTTCAACTGTTCCCTTTAGGGGTCTCCGCGGCTGATCATCTACCTCCTCTGTCACACCAACCCTGTGCAAGTCCTCCTTCACTACATCTACAAACCTCCTCTGAGGTTTTCCTCTTTTCCTCCTTCCTGGCAGCTCCATCGTCAACATCTATTGTCCAGTATATCTACTATCCTTCCTCTGCACATGTCCAAACCATCTCAGCCTTGCCTCTCTAACTTTAACTCCAAATCTCTCACCCTGAGCTGTCTATCTGATGTTCTGTTCATTCTGGTCACTTCCAATAAAATCCTCCTCTCTTGTTGTCAGTAGCATGGTCCCCAAAACCATGCATCACAACAGTCTCACTACCTTCTAATGAATCATCCCCTTTCACTCCATCCTTCTGTCATAAATCACCCGACACTTATCTCCACCCACTCCACCCTCCAATCGCTTCTTCGCCTCTCTTGTGCACCGTCTGTTATTTTGAATGGTTGACCCCAGGTATTTAAACTCAGTCACCTTCAATACCTCTGCTCCTAGCATATTCATCTTTTCACCTGCCTGCCTTTTGTTCACACACACACGCTGACCTGCTTGTCAGCCCGTCCATCACCATTTCTAAAAAGAGGCTCAGAGCTGATCCCTGAAGTAATCCCACCCTCACCTTGAACCCATCTGTCCCTTCTACCACATACTTCACCACTCTTCACACTCTTTGATAATGTTATATCGTTATATCATGTTCTCAAAATTAAACAAAGCAAATGATATGAATGTTAGAATTAAACATCTTTGGATTCTAGTCTGAGGTCCTCTTGCTTATTTTGAAGCTGGCATGATTACAAAGAGCAAGTGGGTCTACATTGTATCAGCGTGACAGTTAATCAGATCTGTCTGGCCGTGTGTATGCAGAGTAAAGCAGAGCAGCCAAATAGATTGCATGGCTGGCACACAGTAGACAAACCAATAAACTGAGCTCATATTTTCCGAGGGACCATTCACTGTCAAATAAACGACAAATATAATCCCACTTATTGCCTGGAATTATTGCTTGGCATCGATCCTCTGTGTTCTGCCACGGTTCAAGTGTTCAAAGCTGCTCTGAAACCTCTCAGAGACAGATTTCCAAATAGAGGGATGGAAGCATGGCCCGGGGTTTCCAGATTACATTTTTGTGATTGTTTCACATGAAGAAGCATTTATCTCTGGGGCTTTGCAGCAAACTGGCTTAGTGTTTGCGTGCCATTGTTGGGCAGTGTTTCCAACACAGGAAGCAGAAGCTCAGAGGAAAGCAGAAATGGGTGTGTGCTACCTGGTACTCCATCACTGCTGTCTAAAAATAATGGGAAATCTATCAAGTCTTAAGTGGGGCCCATTGAGTGGGCTGAGCACAGAGCTCTCCGGAGTCACTCTGAGGTTGAGGCGGTCTGTGGCTTGACAATTTTTTTGGGGGGGGCAAATCAAAAGGTTATTAAACGCAGTCGTCTTTTATTAACAATGACCGTTTTACACCTTTATTAGAAACTGCTTAGTGCTAACGTGCCTGGAAGGCTTCCTTGACATCTGAGTAGATGAACTACTTAACTAAGTAGAAAACATGGCTATAAGAGAAATGAAACCCCACCCCACCGTTCTGGTTTGTTTGTGCATGCACTGACAGTAACACATAGTCTATTGAAAGCAAAGCGCTGCTACAGTGTAATCAGTACTGCTGATATGAGGTGCAGGAAGTCTAGAGGAACCAGCAGCTGATAAGAGAGAATGATAAACCTGGGAGAGACACAGATGGACAGCTGTGATGAAGAGATAGGAAGGAGAATGAAGAGGATATACAGTAAATAAGGAAAAGGGTCGAGAACTAAGGCAGGAGCACAGAAGATATGACTGAGAGGAGGCGCGCAGAAAACAAGCCAAAAAAAACTCTACATTATCTGAAAACTTTCTGAGAGATGCTGCTCTTTTTCCATTAAGAGCAAGTCTGAGAATAGAGTGTATGAGGCAGTGTGTGGAGAGTGACCTCCGATTCAGTAGTCCTTGCTGGGGGGTAGACAAACAAACCATAGCTGCGGATCAATTTTTGCTCTGTTAACCACAATCCAAGGTTAACCAAGATGGGAAGGAGAGCAGGAGGGAATCGATCTCATCTGTTTGTCGAGCACTAGACCATGACACAAAGTACTGTTGTGGTTCACGACCTTGTTTTGCTTTACAGTCGCAGCAGAACAATAGTAATACTTTTTTTTTTAACAGCTAATTTATTGTCAGCTATAAATTTCACATCCTCACTGAAAAGTGAAACCTTCTATAATGATTTAATCTTCTATGATGATTAAAAAGCTACAAGTAATGAAAAGACTCCATGGGCTGGCTCTACTGCTGTGCACGTGGAGCCATTAGAATTTACTGCAGAGTTCGATTTGCACAGTCTCCCCGTGTCTGCATGGGTTCACTCCCACAGTTCACACAGCTAGGTGTAAATGTGAGTGTGACTGGTTGTCTGTCTTTCTGCAACAGTCCTGCCAACATATCTAGGGTGTGGTCACAGGCTGACCCTAAACTGGATAAGTGGAAGAAAATTCATTGTTTGTATAGATATAAGAATATTAAAACTTCTAGTTCTTTTATCAAAAGGAGAGCACTGAAGTTATAGCCACCAAGTAGTTAACATAGAGCCTGGAAACGAGGGGAAATTGTTAGCATCACTTGCACATCTGCAGCTATTTCTAGGCTTGGGATTTGTGAGATTGCTGACCTTACAAAATCCTAATTTTAGAATAAAGTTCCCGACAGCTTCATTCGGACAAATTCACAGCATCACATGTGCCAAAACTTGCAATTAGGACATCAGGTCTCTATACATGTAACGGCACTGGTTAACGTTTAGCTCATTATTTTTACAAAGTGTTTAGGTTTTTTTTCGTGCATCTGAGTGTGTGCTATGTGTTGCAACTGCTGTATGACATTGCATGTAGAGATAAATTAGGATTCAAAAAAGTAATAATAAAAACAGTGTCAGTGTAGAGTTTTTGTGCCAAGCTGGAGCTTTGCATTTGCTTTTTTTGGAATATCAAGAGGACGTTTTATCACCTAGCCTCAGTTTTGAGATTGAATCTCATACTGAATGCTGCTTACATGTGAATATGATAAATTATTCAGTAACATCTGTACAGTATTACCAAGACAATTTTCTGTCCTACATGATGCAGAGTGAATTCAAGTTTTTGCAAGTGAAGTGTGAAACATGTTTTGGGGGAGTCAAAAAAAAAAAAAAAAATTAAGTCACCTGCTGAAAAGCAGTATTCATAGAGTGTACAAAAAGTCATTCGCTAAAACCATTTGAGAGTTTGTAGCTGAGAGAGATTTACTTTTATTACTGAGAAAAACACAATGCAGATGAAGTTCTTCTTTCAAAAGAATATTCAATAATGAAATCAAAACATATCTCCTTTCCTATTTTATAAGAGTGACTCCAGCCTAAATGGTGAATGGTGCTAAAGTATTTTTTTGCAGCATCATGATAATGCTGGCACACCTGTAACAGACTACCACTTAGAAATTGTATAAC
>VURO01022861.1:0-29454 GCA_015108175.1 Pelvicachromis taeniatus
CATCAGAGATGTTATTTTGGCCAGTCCTTCTGTCTCCCACCACCTGCACTGGGTCCAGGGTGCATCCTATAACAAAGCTGGCCTTCCTGATGAGTTTATCCGGCCTCTTCCTCTCAGCTGTTGATAAACTGCTGCTCCAACATACAACACTGTAAAAAATGACAGATGCCACCACAGAGTCATAGAAAGTCTTTAGAAGTGCTCCCTGGACTCCAAATGACCTCAGCCACCTCAGCAGGTAGAGTCTGCTCTGACCCTTCCTGTAAAGAGCATCAGTGTTGTGGCTCCAGTCCAGTTTATTATTCAGGTGAACACCCAGGTACCTATAAGAGTCCACTATATCAATGTCCACTCCCTGGATGTTCACCGGTGTTAGTGTGGTGGGTCTGCGTCTCTGGAAGTCTACCACCAACTCCTTGGTTTTCCTGGCGTTGATCAGCAGGTGGTTCTTCTGGCACCAGTCCACAAAATCCAGAGTCCACTGTCTGTACTCTGAGTCGTCCTCACCTGTGATGAGGCCGACTATGGCAGAGTCATCGGAGAACTTCTGTAAGTGCACCTATAGTGCGTTACTGAATACGGATAATCAGAATATCAACATACACTAATTAGCTATTTAAGATGGCAGTACTGAATGTAAACAGTAGCAAAACTGCAAACTTTTAATCCCTGGTGCCAATCCTGTGTATTTTTGACTCACTAAATAAGCCGTACACAGAAAACCAATCAGGATCTATCCATGAATGTGTTTTCTAAATGCAAAAAAATAATTATTATTATGCTGTATTCCTAGTGGCTAAATGGCTGTACATTGCTAAGAACTAAAACAAACCCTATTTTTCCTGCCTTTGTCTGGAACACACTAACTTGAGAAGGACATCACTCCCAAAGAAAATAGTACTGGAATGCAGTACTTGTCTTAACCATTTATGTGAAGGCTCGTGTGACTATCATTATTGCCTAACAGCAAGCACTGTGTTCCAAATTTGTCATATTTGTGGCAACAATGAGGATTAAAAAAAAAAAAAAAGAAGGCAATTTTATAGCAAGAAGCAGGGATTATTCTTAGTTGCCAACACCATGATGAGGAGTCATTATACATCTGTGAAGGGTGCTTGCGTAGTTAGTGTAGTGTAATGTATTTGGGTCAAGACTATCATGGTGACTGGTAATTGTTTTAAAATTTAAATCTGAAAGAAATTTTCTTGTAGACTGCTCCAAACTAATTCATGAGCGAGTTTTTAGCCATTCATCTTGCAAAGTGCAAATTCACAGTAGTAGATTTCTGCTAACCAATTTTTTGCTGACTCGTAGAAAATATTTTACATTTTGATACACTGGTGACAAATGCTGAAGTTTCAATGCTGAAACAATAGGTGTTATAATAGGTGACAGTGATGTAACCATTTTTAACAAAGATGTGTTTTACTGTCATACAACACAAACACATATGTCAATATTGTTTTTGAGGTTTCAGAGCCATTCCTTCTCCTTCTTCAGAGTTTGCAGATTCTACATAAATGTACACTCACTATATTCTTCTTTGCAATGATTCACTTAAATTATCTTTCTTCCCCATTCTGATGCTCGTTTTCAACATCAGCAGGTCATCTTGACCAAGTTGGCTCATTAGATATTCATGTTAACAAGCAATTAAACAAGTTTACCCAAGGATACAGTCCAGTGTAGCCAATAATCAAATGACTATTTACACCATTAGTGGAAGAGCGCTACTTCCTACTACTACAGAACTACAGATGCCCAAATTGTACATGTGATTAGTTATAAAATATGACTTTTTAAAAGTATTACCCAGAATTTTATATAAATATTTGTGTTACACATTAACCACCTGTACAAAAAAAAACTGCTTCAGTAATAAATGGTTTTTAGACTGCGGCAATGTTAATTTTGTATCAGTGAAGACTCAGATTTATAATGCTGGCTGATTGTTTCCTCAAACTAAAATCAGTTTTTACATTTACACACCTATTCTGTGCTTTATAACTGCACTTTGGAGCCAGGCATAACAAACAATTTTCACTGATGTGTGTGGCTTTTCTATCAGACAGATACTAAGCCACAAGCACAATCAGCAGGAAACCACCATTTATCTTGTCCTGACACGTTGCAATGCTCTCTGCAGCAGGCTATAAAAAAGTGTGATGAATATTTATGACACAATAGCAAATATTTTGACATGCGTTTCAGTCTATCACATATTCATGCGAAATAAGCTCAAAATTTGTAGTTGTGCTTTTCTTGATTCAGTAAGGTCTGGCCGTAAGGAACCATGGTAACAACAACTTAATGACCAGCTAATTTTTAACAACACATACACACACCTGAGCACAAAACACCTTCAGCTGAAGAGCAAAAAAAAGTTTTTGCAATAATCCCACATTCTTGAGTTGTGTCTCAATCAGCAAAATATACCATCTTCCAAGTCATGACTTGATTAATTGGTCAAATTGATCCATCCATTCCTCCTTCCATCCATTCATAAAAAAAAAATGGTAATTTTCATTCATTATTTTTAATTTCCAGTTTAAATTTATATTTATATATAAATAAAATAAATAAAAAATTATATTTATATATATAAAAATATAAAAAAAATGTATATAGCCCCAGATCAAAACATTAAGGGTACATTGCTGTGAAAAAAGGATTTGCCCCCTTCCTGATTTCTTACTTTATTTCATTATTTTTATTTCTATTATTTTTCACCCTTAAATCTTTCAGCTCATCAAAGAAAATTGTAATATTAAATAAAGACAACCCAAGTTAATATGAAATGTAGTTTTTAATTGATGATCTCATCTATTAAGGGGGAAAACAGCTTGTTTAGGGTCATTCCAAAGCATCTCAATGGAATATTTGTCCAGACTTCGACCACGCCTCTCCCAAATCTTCCTTTTGCTTTTTGGGAATTCTTTGAGGCTTTAAGTGCTGGACTTGCAGATATGTTTCTGATCACTGTCCAGCTGCATAATCCATGTGAGCTTGAACTTCAAGCCACAAACTAATGACAGTCTCCTTTAGGATTTTCTGGTAGAGAGCAAAATTCATTGGTTCCTTTGATTACAGCAACTCTTCCAGGTCGTGAAGCAGCAGTGGACGTGATGTGATGTGATCTTCTTATCAAATTGTGTTACTTTTATGTCAGATGGTTTTTGCCTTGGAACTTTCCTTGTCCTCAATCTCTTTCTTATCGTTGAATCATGAACACTGACCTTAACTGAGTGTTAAGTGACGTTGTTCTGGGTTCTGAAGTAATTTGGGTGGGTTGACTACTCCTGGGATGGTTCACCAGTGCTCCAAGGTTTCTCCATTTATGGATACTGGCTCTCGCCATGGTTTGAAGAACTCCCAAAGCCTTCAAAGTAGTTTTAGTTTCTGATATTTTACTGCGTCAAACTCAACTCAATTCAACTGAAATTATTTCTAAATTAAAAAGGGTCTGGCTGTAATGAGGCCTGGGTGTGGCTAATGAAACTGAACTCCGCTTTAGAATAAATGTGATTGATCACAGTAATTCATAATTTCATGATAAAAAATTTTAAGGTAGATTTAAATAGCTTTTTTTTTGCTGACTGAATGAAGTTATTATTTTAAAAACATTTTATATTTACTCTGGTTACCTTTGTCTAATAGAAAAATTTGCTTCATGATCTGAAACATGTAAGTGTAACCCTTTTTTCATGACACCGCAAGTGTTAAAAGTGAAGATTAAGTTCAAGTAACAAAGTTAGGTAACAAAATCCCAAACAACACACTATGCACTGCTGTAACTTTATTTTAATGTGGTGTCTCTGTGAGTGTGAGAAGGGTGTGATGTGTATGTGTATGTATCCATTGTGCCTGACACAATGAAGCCTTTCACTGCACTGTCTCTGCCGCAACGCGGTGGGTGGACACACTCAATTACAGGCTTCACAAGCTGTCTCAGCCACGTTCACTTCTGCAGGGATGGTGGGGGAAGCAAACATAGAGAAAGAGATAGAAGTATAATCCTCAACTGCAATTTAAATCATCACATTGTTAGGGTGATCAGCCACAGCGCTGATCAGTACGCAAGATTAAACTTCTGATACGTCTTCATGGTCAGATAACAAGAAGATAAATGGCGAACAACTAAAAAGGGTTTTGTCGTGCTAGAAATAGATATGAAAGTTTCAAGGTGGGTTGCTAAGGTCACCACAGGAAGTAAAGTAGTGTTGCATGTGAGTATTGAAACCTCAGCAAACAAACACCAAGACCTGTGATGCCTAGCCCAGTACTTCTGCTCGCATGTCATGAATATAACGAGAATGAAAATTGCCTTGAAGTCAATCCTCAATGTACTCGATAAGGCTGAGAATCATCTATGCTTGAGCTGACATGGCCATACCTGTGAAAAAATGTGCATCTGTTTCACTTCTGCATTTTCAGTGTTTATTTCAGAACTGTCCATCCTCAAAACCGCATGAGGACCTAAAACTACTTTCTCCTCCTGCGTGGGGCCCATCTCTCAGTGGCTAAACAAAAAAAGAAAGAGAGAAGCAGGGCTGTTTTCAAGTGTCACCAATGCTTTAGCAGAGTCTGGCACTCCTGAACACCCTGTGCCCATCTTGATGATGATGCTATCTTCCCATTCAAAGTGAATACACCATTCATCATCCTGCTGACAGGAGCGCTTTGCCGCTACCCAGAGAACAATTTTCTCTAAGCTATTATATGAATTAAGACTGATTTATCTTAAACAGGTTCCCTCCTCCTTTCTTTTCAAGACATTCTTTAAGTGTTTTTCCAACAGCGTCTTTCTAATAAACTCCTGATATCTGCAAAGCCGTGAATTGATTGTAAAGAAGCACACACTGTGAGAGCTTTAGTGTCATCCTTGGTTGCCTGGTGACGAGGACCCGGGGCCATCGATCAGGCAGCTTAAGGGGTGGATGGGGCTCAGCGGGGATAAAGGGAAGTTGACGGGTGCCTGGTCAATCCTGGCCGTGCAGAATCTGCTGTGTGCTGCTGGTTTACTGGGCAGCGAAAAAGGTCACATCCTCCGGCTAGACACAATGAGACCCCCTTCAGACTACTGCCTCTCTCGTTTTCAATATCATGGTCACAAAATAACAGGCAAGCTGCTTTTCAGCTAATTCTCAACTTAAAAACCAATTCTTTTGAAGTTTGACCCACAACAGTGAATTAAAGCAGACATATTATTGTTGCTACTGTTTAATAATTGATGACTCTCCATTTAAAAGCACCTGAAATATACACATAGTTAAAATAATGAGGTCAACATAACTAATAATAACAAATACTGGTTTTATAAGATGTCTGTGAAAATGGATATTCCAAATATGACCATGGCGAGCATGTCTGTCCTGCTGTTCAAATGCACTGTTTATGAGCTCGCTTGACCTCTTAAAGCAACTCTTAAAAGGAGTTCAGTTGCATCTATAAATCTATGACTTTCTAAATGAACTCAGATTATGCTAAACACACACATTTCAGTCAAGCTATAGACATTAGAAGGAAACCGAGAGCTTAAATCTTCATTGACTTTCCTGTCTTAAAGTACTGACTGATGATAAGGCGCTGACAAACAGACAATAATCATGTCCATCGTCTTATCGACATTCCCATAATGGACTCAATTCCATGCTGATAGATACTACATGCTAATTCACAAGCATTGATTTAGTTCTGTCTTCTCTCCTTGGCATTTGGGAAAAACAAGTTTGACTGGTGTTTTTGTGGATAACAGTTACAAGAAAAGCGATATAGACGAATGGCCTCACCAACGCAGAATTTTATTCTTTATTCAAATCGTCAATACCGTTGCAAGATTGTTTGGACACACTCCAGTTTCTCAAACACTTTTGGATGGATTACGACCAAATTGTAAATTTTGGTCCCCATATTGTGTTTCCTTACAACTTTTGTCACAACTTTCTTCAAGCAGACGCATGGAGATAACCTCAGCTCTACTTTGTGTTTGGTGTGAATTTATAGATATAAGCATGTGACACACTGAGCAAACAAATGGAACGTGGCAGACGCATCACTAATTAATGGAGCATGTTGTCATGCTGATGCTGCTTACAGCTGTCAGTCTTGTGTAAACCTCAGTATATGAAATAAATAGGTTATATTAATCTACTAAAACTTTAGGCAATATAATGGACTCAATTCCAAGTCCAGCTACAGACCTTTGAATTTGAAGCTACTGTATAATAATTGTATCTTGATGTTACTCACTATAGTGTTTAACATTAATAAATGAAAAAAAACAAAAATAAAACATTGATAGTCTGTGCACATACTTTATGAATTACTTAAATAGCTATCAAAGAAGAAAAAAGGAGGCCAGATTTCCCATAAAACCTTTTCCTTTTATCCATCTCCTTTTAACTTTTGCTGTTCCATTTTCCATTTTTGTGAACCACTTACTGGTGGGTAATGATGCTAAGACAGTTTTCCTTTCATCATATACTATAGCTAGAAACTGTAATAGCATTACGTTTAGATTTCCACTAACAAATCCAACCATGTAAAATGTAACAGAACAGCAGGCACAGGCAGAAAACCTTTGCCAATGATATTAGCTTTAAAAAAATGTACACTTTTATATTTGAATTATGAGATTGCATCTTCCTGTCTTTGACAGACTGCAATACGCATACAAAAACCACTTCTTCATATACACCACCCTTGTTTCTTGCCCTACATCCCCCAGTTGTAGTAAGGGTGTTGCATGACGGGACAGATATAGTTCTTCAGAGTGGCTGGTGGCAGGCTTCTATTTACAGGCTGTAGGGTACTGAGAGCAGGAAGGGAAACATTTCCCTTTCCCTGGACACGCAGAATGCCACATCAGTGGGGGGGCACCGGCTGCAAACTGAGATTAGCAGCTACAGTTGCTCCTTAGGGAGGGAAGGGGTTGAAGCGGAGGGAGGAGAGGAGGAATGTTTGAATGGGAGATAAAGAGAGAGACTGGGAGGCAGGAAGAGTGTGCTTCAGCTCAGTAAAACACAAAAAGATACTGTTGGCTGAAGGAGGAAAGAGATTAAATATAGAGGGTTAGTACTGACACAAAACACAATAAGATATATTAAATTAAAATGCAACTGGGAAATTTCTATAGGCAAATGGAAGCACTCCTACTAATGCTTCTCAAAAGATTGAGAAAAGCAGCACTTCTTAGTAATCTTGAAATAACAGAGAGGGGAAAAGGAGAAAAATATGTAAATTTCCTCCTGCTGGGAGACAGCAGCTACCCACGTGGAATGTTGTGTTGTGTCCTTTAACAGATGAAGTCATGCATCCGGCTCCTCATCTGGCACAAATTAATATCTTATATCTCCTATTTCTTACTTGAAATGAAAAGCGTAAAGCAAGAGACAGAGAGGGCATCATGGCTGATTTCATGTGCTGTTATAATGTATGCCTCCTGCCACCACCCCCCCAAATGCGACAATGCATCATTGTGTCAGATTGTTTTCACTGCTTTGTGTTCAAGCTTCCTGCTCAAACTTCGGTCCTTTACCAGATGTGAAAGCTTGCTTCACAACAAATACCGGAAGGGTGTGCTGCTGTGTGTATGTGAGATGTGGCAACTTCTTCTGTGTCCACACTTTTATGTTGTTTTGCTACCTTGTTACAAACATTCTTGTTCAGAGCAGCCTGAGTATGTGCTATAAATATTTTTTTTCACACATATTTCCTTTTATATACTAGAGTTTTTCCTCACTCTGTCGTTTATCTCTCTGACACACATAACTTCCTCTTCAAACCCTCACTGTGTGATGAGTGAAAGATTAGGCCACATGGTGCGAAAGGCCCAATGTGATACATCATCTTATGCAATTCCACATCACGGTTTGTCTCTCACAGTGAACACCCAGGAGATTCCTGCCAACTGCCTATTGACTTCAGAGCATGCCTCGGTCAGGGTTCACGTTCTGCTGAAGTCAGGGATATCGCTTCCTGTTGCTGCAAAGTGTTCCATCTCCAATGACCAAATTTTAAATTAAACGGCAAATACATTCATTCACATATTTGCCAGGAGGAACATATTCTATTTGCATATCTCCACAGGCAACATGAGGATATTAGTGAATGTAGTTAGCTTAAAAGAGTTTAATATAGCTGATTTTATGACCTTGAATGCAACCAAGCTAGCCTTTTATTATGATCAAAGAAGCTCTGAATCTTCTAAACAGAGTGAAACTGGTATAATTGCACTTTTGTTATACTTTTATGTAAGAAAAATACCACACTTTATGTTTGAAGCTACCCCAAGAAACTACTAAACCACTTAACTGACGAGAGCCTCTAAAGCCAGTTAGTTGTGTGATTGTGTTTCCCCTTTGTGTAAGACACAATCATGTAATCCACTGTTTGCCAGGCAAGATTGTCCGTCTTTATTCAAGGCTATGTAGCTCCGAGCTGTTTCATCCTGTATTTACTGTTTAGAGCAGAAAAAAAAAAAAAGTTTGTTGTTAAGGCTTTCTGAATTTTTTAGAGGAGTTTAAAGTTAAAGTTAAAAAGAGCATCTTTTCACTCAAAGGCTAGACTAAAAGATGTAAAAGATGGGTGTAGTCACAATGATGATGCCCACTGGTTATTGCATAAAGCCTCACCCTGGGGTTTTTTTACTGTCATTTCCTTGGTGTTTTGAAACCAGTTATGACCTGCCAGGGGAGGAACTGAAAAGTGAAAAGTTACTAACCAACGAGCACATAACCATCCTTTCTCTGACTCTAATTGTAAGCTTAATATGCAAAATGAACTTTATGAACTTTGACCTGGAAGTAGTGAGTGAGTCTACTGGGACAGAGTTTGGTGGTCACTGGACATGGTTAGTTTTGCATAGACCTTTATACAGCCAGAAGTCTTATTGCAAAACAAGCAGTTGCCCCAAACTTAACTTTCCTTCATAAATCTTGTCTAATCCAAAGCCCTGAATGTAAACTTTAACCAGCAGTCAGTAGTAACGTGTTATACTCATGTAAGTTTTTGCAGCAAACTCTGTGAAGTTAAAAGTCATGAAAAAAAGAAATCAACCAAAAAAACGCTTCACCTTCACAATATAAATCTCAGCTACTTGTATTGGCCAAAGGTGTTGTTTCCCACCCTTGACTCAGAAACAAGGAGGCATAGCTGTGCAGCTGCAGTGAAAAATGGCTTCTGGTTAGGGCCACATACCAAGTGATGCTGCATGTTTTAATTCTCACAAACTCCGATCTTCGAAATGCCTGCGGTTTGCAGAATGAGGCACAAACTGCAGTTCTGGAGGCCAATTTGTTCTGTTCGCAGTGTTTATCTGCTTCATTTCCTCCTGCCTGTCAGAGATGTGCTCACTGAGCTGCACAGTGGTTTTATACAACAGTCATTTTGAACTAGCTGTGAATGTTGGGAGTTTCACATTCAAACAGCCACCCTCCTTTTTACCCCCGCAGGCTTTTTAACAGCCCTGGCTAGTTCCTGTTTATGTATTCCTCCCTAAAACAGCACACATCCATGAGCACACCACAAAGCCCTCAATTTCCTGTAGTCATAACACACCAAACATTATGCACATTCAGATAAAAAAGCTTGACAGATTACAGACTGTAAACAGAATGAGTGGGAAAAACAAAGGTAGAGACTATTTGATAGCAGATGTGGGATAACAGGCACTTTCGATTCCGTTTCTGAAACTGAGGCACGCCTAACACCTGTTCAGCACAGAGCGACCCCACTCAGCCCAAACCTTGAATAATCCTGATGTTGTAACCACTTGCTAATTTGTCTAGTAATCACTAGCTTTGGATTTGCCCACAAATGCCTTTCACCCAATCTGATTCAATTCAAAGCATCAGCTTGATTTATAGCTCTTCAGGTCTGACACTTCCCACCCCCGCTACCTTCCCCTCCTACAGAATGTCTCTTTCCTGTGTTCCTGCCATACATTTAAAGGTGACAAGCAGACAAACTGAGATTTTACAGAGTATGTGGCCTTTGCTGAGAGCTGAAGAGTTGAGTAAGGAACCAAAATATCCCAGATGACTGTTTAACTTTTTGCAGACCATTTGCAAAACAGTTGAAGGCTGATACATAATTAGAAGTAACCTCTTTCACATCTATTCACAATTAGATCCTTAGTTTGTCACAATTTGGGGATTGCTGTTGTTCTGCCAAGTTAGTAGAAGTCGTACCAAGTCTGATTCCAGCACAGCCTACGCCTTTAAATTATCCTTTCAGGTGTTTAAATAGGTTAAAAGCATCACCAAACAAACAGTTAAAAAAAAGACTTTAATATTCAGGGGGCCTCCGTGGTGGTAATTAAGGAGGATTAAATTGGATTAGCTAATAAAAAGCAAACTGGAGAAGATAGAGGATAGACAGAGAGCACTGAACCATCTATCCCAGTGGTGGCAAATATCCAGTGCACGTGTCTGAGCTGCTGCTCATTGTCTGCTCTCTGTAATTATTTTCTTCTCTGCTTGATTTTCCTCTCGTGCACACTGATTTTTGTTCCCTTTATCTTTGCTATTTCCCCCTCCCCGTTCTGTTTTAATTCTTGCCTTCCTCTACTCATCCCTCCCTCACTAATTTGTTGCTGTCGGTCCTTTGGCATAAAGCAGCAAAGTTTTTTTACAATACAACCAATTATAGCTGGCTTTCTTGATAAGCGCAACAGCACTATGCGGGTTGAGGTGGAAGGAGGCAGCTGGAAGTGATGCTAAATATCAAGGGTGTCCGCTCCGCAGGCCAGAAGTAATTGCACTGCAGCAGCAGAGGAGAAAACGAAAGAATAGAGATGCAGAGATTCCCTATTTTAATCTCTTCCACTCCGTTTTTTTCTAAACTCAGTTTTTTGGAGGCACTTTAATCCTTAAAATCCCGTCTTTTTAAAGCACTCTACCTTTCAAGTCAAGCACCACTTCAGTGGTTGTGTACATGAGATCACAGAGGCCATGGGTGACTTTGAGGTGACTGATGATCAAATGAGCCAGCATGTGATAAAATGGACTTTGGACTATTTTTTTTTTTTTATTGATTTGTTGGTCGCTGACAGAAGTGTGTAAGTGGGAGCTGCACACGTGATGGTTGATGCTAAATGTCTCCCTCATTTGCATTCTCTGAAACAGCTGCTAATCTGGATGAACAAGTGCACAAAAGCAGGCTTGTCCAATATTCAAAATAGCAGCGGGAGCTACATCAGCAATGTGTAGCTCCAGCCAAATGAGTTACACACCGAAAACACTGAAGTGACTTCTCTGTTTTTGCCTCTCGCACGCAGCAAAACCACATCAGTAGGGATTCCAGTTTACAAGTGAAATCCCACGGCTCTGACACCAAAACACGGGTGGATAAAGCTGGGGTGAACTTGGCGAAGACGCTGCAGTGTGAGTAAGCATCCACACACTCCGAGATGCCTCCTAATCCCTGCTGCTCTGCACGCATTGGCACGAAATCACCTTGAATCATTACATTTAAGACAGCTGCAGACTGCATAAGAAAATAAGTAATGAAGAGGTTGACTGAAGACTGAGCAAGCCACTCCTGACCTGTCACTCGTTTGACTCACCACTAAGGGCTGCTGAATCACAATCAGCTGGGATATGGCCTAGAGTGTTGCGTTACAGTCGAGCTAAATTCCTTTTAATGCAGGTATTATCACATTTAGTAGCAGAGCTGCCATTACTCCTGAGACTCATCGCATGTGCAATATAAAGGACACATAAGTGTGCTGTCAGCTCTGAAAGATGCATAAGGTTTGAATAAAAGAATTCAGCTGGAGCTGTTGCATCTTGAGCTGTAACTGTGCATGCCAGCAGACCTCTGTTAACCATCATTCTCATGCCAGCTGAAGCAGGACAAAGATTTTAGATTTTGGAAATATGCATCTACCCCCACCTCAACCACTGCCAGTGTAGCTGCAGCTCTAAGCATCTCAGCTTTATATATGCAGTGAGTCTATTAATAGTCACAAAGATAATGCATTTCTTCATTCATTCTTAGGCACAGCCTACAACACTAGTTATTTGCAAGCTAGAAATGCACAAACACACACGCACACAGGCCCACTTAGCTCTGTGAATAGCACCATAGCTGTCTGAACACTGTTCAACAGGTAGGTGTATCAGGCAGCTGCAAGTCAGGACCCAGCAGCGTTAAGTTCGCATCTTTTTTTCTCCATCATCTTTCCAGCACAAATGCAGAGAGCGCACTCATGGCTCCCTATAATAAACCGACGTGAAATTATCAGACGAACAATGCAGTTGCTGATGGTGCAATCAGGCATGCCCATGCGTGATCTCACTGTTGCAAAACAAGTAACACTTGCACACATGTCACGTCAGCCTATAGAGGTTGTGAAAGGTCTGCAACAGAACCACAAACGGACGTGAAACGTTTCACGCTGGCAGATTTCTTCCAGAGATGGGTGCCGTGGTTGAGATCCACCTTGCAAATTAAACAGAAAAAAAAAGTGGCACGAGTGTTGCACAAACAAGTAAGTTGTATATTTCTTACCTTTAGAGTTTGAAGCGTCCCATGCTCTGAGAGGAGAGGCTGGAGTGACAACAGTTGTGGAGTCGGCTCTGAGATGGGAAGCGTTACATCACCGTAACACTGTCGAACTCACAAAGTCTGTTCGGCGACCGAGTGTTAGAGTCGGCAAAGATGGGAGCCCGCAAGAAGTCATCAGATGATAAACAACTGGGGTCCGACTTAAGGGGGTCACTGCTGCTGATGCGAACGAGCCATGTGGCTGTCTCCAAGTTCTCTTCTGGCGCACTCGGAAGCAAGTTGTGGAGCAGAGGCAGCCGAGCTCAGTTATCTGCTCGCAGCTGGAACGCTTGCCAGCCTTCTAGTGTTCCAGCTGTGCAGCTCACAAACACACTGCAGAGCCACAGTCCCGCCTATTGGTAGTATTACTGCAACACCGCCACAGCCTGTTCAGAGGGCTGTTCATCATCTGGTCGCTTTTCTGCGAGATCGAGGCGTCCTATCAGGATTTATTTATCCCATGTGGACGCGTGCTACCTGAAAAAAAAATCTTATGACAAATATAAATGTTTTGGTGAGCGTTTACATGCTGTTTAGCAAATGATATATGATGTAGGTGGGGTTTTTTTCCTTTGTTTGTATGTATGTGTGTGTGTGTGTCTGGGGGGGGGTAAATAAGATGCAGCAGCTGTAGTGGAATAAAGGGGAAATCACATCTTTCTTTCTTTTTAAATATATCTAATAAATATATTTGTTTCACTATATAAAAAAAACTTGGCGGCATTTTTGTGTATTCGTTGAAAGGTCAAATGTCTTGCCAAAAATCCTGCAATATATTCAATTATTTATACATAAATGTATTCATTTAATTATTTATTTCAGTCCTACATTCCTACAGCCAAGCTACCTGTTGCTATAGTTCACGGTCCTTCATTACGTCACATGTTGCATTCAAGTCGCAAAGTACAAACAGAAATGACATTAAAAGTAATTCAAGCAAAGCGGCAAAAAATTGTTTATTTGATAAGATTTTTTTGTAATCTTAGAAAAAAATTTTACATACTGTCTATACTATTTTATAGATAGTATTTTTTTTCTTCTTACAAATAGAAAAATAATGTGTTAAATAAATCATACCACGTATTTTTATGTCTAACCTGCTTTCGTCTTGTTGGGGTTTTACAGACCAAGCTCTGTATAATGCAACAAATATTATACGTGTAAGTTTGATGTTTCCGAAAACCTTGAATGCAGCATTTTATGATCCCGCCCCACCAGGAAGACGCGGAGAACAAAAACTATCCCTGGGTGCGTTTAAAAAAACAAAACTTTTCATAAATTATACATTAAAAGAAAAGAAATAAATACTTTGAGGTTAGTTACACTTGACCGCGGTGTCTAATTACGAGTGTGCTTATAGCTGTACGCTAGCTTACATTCAATAGTGCAAAATTGCTTTCTGCGGTTGGGTTTTATTCAAATAGCAGAAATGCCGTGTTTGGTGTGTTTAAATAACATACATATAAGTATATCACATATATATGAGGCTGAAGAGGTCACTTAGAGGAGTGACAAAACGTGTCTCCCACTGAAAACATTATGTCCAGATGACTGAGCATGCGTCAAGACATCATATGTAATTGCCGTTCGGTAAATGTTGTATGTTTTATAGTCCTTCCAGCTGAAAGGTGACATAAGACTTCATAAACCAAAAATAACGTCCACAGTGATGTTTTATATAGTTTGAAATCTGACATATTAATGAAGAATTTCAGAATATTCTCACTGAACTAAACTTTATGCGTTATTAGTTAATGATTGATTTGTTTATTTGTTTTTACATTTTTATTGTAATGTTAATGTTTTGAAATATTACAAACGGGCCGGATGTGGAGCCGCTCTTTCTCAACAATATTTCCGCAGCATTGTCATTTCATGGAATTTCCCTCTCTTGGATTACTCTCTTACAGGAACAGGGGTAAGGAGGCCAAGAGAGAAGGAACCTTTTTTCCTTTTCGACAACAGCTAACTGCGTGTGTTTACCACAATGGACAGTCGAGAGGTGGGAGATTTACTGGACGAGTGCCTCGGGGCAGCAAAAGCAGCAGGTCGCCAGTCCACCGTGGTGTCTGAGGCAGAGGGGCTAAACTACTGCAGCTGCAGAGGTCAGACACAAGATGGTGCTGTTTAGTGTTTTTTGAGAATGTGAGCTACTCAGAGATTTGGGTCAGGATCAAAGGTGAGGTGGAATTATGCTTGCATAAGCAGCTTCATGCTGTGGCTTCCACAGCATGAATTTGACACTTTGTTATGTTAAGCATGTGCCTTTAACTAATGCAGGCCGGTGTTTTGTAGAGTCACCACACACATACTGTTACATGTTACGGCTAAACAAGAGACAGAAACATGCTCCATTTCACTTAGATTTTTCACATAACTGATGTATTGCTGCTGATTTTAGAATCTTAGACCTAAAGCAGCTTAAACTAAGTCTAAGTAAATTAAGTCTTCCTTTTGGGAACTTCCTGTTATTGGTTCAAACAGCATACATTTCTAAACAGCAATCCACCCAGCTCTTCCTTGTGTTGTGTTGATGTGAATTGTTTAATGCTTTTTTTGTATATGCTTTTTCTAGTAGTGGACGCTAATATTAACAATGGTCAAAATTTCAAATAAAGTTTATGTTCAAGTAATTCCTGTGAGCCAAACATATGTGGCTGAAATTTCATCACTTTAAGTAATGATAATCTAATGTGAATAAATTTTTTTAAAAATCACTGTATCTTAAGCCCATTACTCTTTGCTCAGCTGGATTTTATTTCCTGTAGACTCGCTATGTGCCGAACTGGCCTCCCTCCTGCAGGAAGCCATCGACATGAAATGGCCTTTTGCACCGGAGAAGTGGCAGTATAAGCAGTCGCTCAGCGCCACTGACAAAACCAACCTCAATGACCTCATCAGCAAGCACTTGTCTCAACTATTGGTAATAATTATATAATTACCTATTCAGCTGAGCACCCTGTGGTGTCATTGTAAATAAAAACATAAGCACATTCCCAAATGTTGTGTTTACTGTGTCTGCCAGGATCTCCTAAAGGCCTGCATCAGGGCTGAGGAGGCACATTGTGCACTGGCAGTTGTCTTCTTAGTGGACCGTTACCTCTACTGGACTGATGATTCAAGCCGCCTGCTGAAGATTGCCAAGCTGCTCCACAGACGCTACCCCGAGACCCCCATAGCCCCCCAGCTGGTCATACGGCAGGCCAGGGTCTATTTTAACTCGGGTATGGTGCAGCGAAAGATTGGGATTGATGCTATTTACTTATTTCTGATCTTCTCATCTCTGTGTGATATCAGTGACAGGGGAGATATCTAATATTGTAATTTCAGCTACACCGTGACCACAGAAGCTCCACCCACCAGCTGTTCAAATCTTTTGTCTACAGGGGGGCAACAGATCAGTTTGGCATGTAGGGAGGGGTGAAAGAGCTAAAGCAGCTTCCTTTTCAGACAGTGGATGGACTAAAACAACGATGAATACTATGAATCAAAACTGTTCTTGGAGAGTGAAATAATAGCAGTTTGGAGCTGGAAACAACCATATAAACTCCTGTTTGATTCATGTTAGATGAGCAGTGCTAATTATTGTGTGGAGAAATTATAGTGATTAACCTAAACTCATAACACGGAAATTGCACATGAACGACTCTCAGTTATTTTTGCCACATTTCATTAAAGGGTTATTTTAAGTGAGTCTTATGCGTAGCTGGGTAAATGCAAACATAATCATTATCTGCCCCACAGGAAAACTGCAGAAGGCAGAGTACATCCTGAGCAGCCTGATTAACAACAGCGGGACGACAGGTAGTTTCCTGTCTGTTCCTTTACACAGACATTTATTGAGGATTAAACTGAGTCCAAAAAGTAAACAAATACTGTGCCTTTTTCCTTTATGTGCAGGTCGTTGGATATACCACTCTGAAAGTGATCGAGTACTCGTTCAGGCTGTGAGTGTTCAAGTGCGTGGCACGATTTTGCAAAAACTGGGTAAGATCACTTTCATGAAGTGAAAGATTATCATCATTATTTTGTGATTTATTTATTTGTTTGTTTATTTATTTATTTATGTCTCTGTGTTTGTTTTTAGGCCTGTGGTTAGAGGCTGCAGAGCTAATATGGGCTTCCTTGGTTGGGTACTACTCACTTCCTCAACCTGACAAAAAGGTATCCCAGACAGTACTATCAGTTGGTTGTCATAGTTGGCATATTGTGAGGTTTAAATCAGGGATGTCAAATTCATCTGACATTGTGGGGCACTCAGCTTTCTGTCAGTTTAAAGAAGTTTAAGTACACATTTCATCCCTGGGATGTTTTAATATCAGCACATGATGAAGAAATGCTGCTGTGTGCTTTAATTGTAAGAAATAAATGTGTAAAATTACAGAAAAGATTCTGTTAGCTCAGTGGGCAGACTTTCCTGTAATAAATAAAATGGAAAATATCTGTTAATTGACAGAATGGGCTTTGTTTTTCTTTTTCCTCTGAACGCACTGTAAAAATAATAAATTTCTGTAGTAGATAGTGTTATGTAAATGTTCATCAGTTACTTGTTAATGTTTAACAATCCTTGTTTAGATGTTGATCAGCCCAGTTTACCCACTGTGATAAAACTCTGACCTGCAATTGTTTATTTTATAGGGTATTGGAGCTTCTCTTTGTATACTGGCCAATATATTGGTATCTATGAATAATGAGGACTTCCATGCCTTTAGGACGAATCCAAATATTGATTTTGTAAGCCCTCCTGACATATCTGCATTCATTATTCTATTTTTGTAGTTGTTGTTTTTTACGGCATTATTTATTCTGTCCATTTTTTTTTTTAAGACATTACTTGGGGATGGAAATCATCGTCTTCTCTCAGCAGCCCAAGCAGCTAAGATGGCACTGGTATACAGTCAGTATACTTCACTGTATGTTTTGACCAATGTGGTAAGTTACTTCTACTGAATAGTCTCTGTCTACTTACCTGCAATTGACCTTTAGAGTTATAGTTTATCAGCATAGATAAATGACGCAGATAACTGATAACTTCCCCAGCATACCTAATTTGTACCTAATACCTAACTTTTATTTCCTGCAGTGATTATAGAAGCCTCATGATCCAGCTAAAGTTTTATGTCAAAGCAAATAGTTATCATACTCTTCTGCACTGAATATGTTTGCTGAACAATGTTGTTGTTGATCTTGGCGACGTTGTTGTTGTTGTTATTGTTGACAAATTTTGTTGTTGACATTGTTGTTGTTGCTGACAACATTCATTGCAAACCAGGGCACATGTTTGCAATAATTTTGGTTGTGTTGTGGTCTTCAACTACTTTTTTCTCTAGTGTGACTGTAGCATTAGACAACTTACCGCTTTGAATGCAATGCTTCATCAACAAAAGGGATTTTTAAAATGTTAATTAATTAACTTCTTAATGATTTTTAAATCTTATAAAGTCTGTATTTGAGCCTGTGTGCAAAGTGTTGACTTGAGTGAGTTTTTGTTTTTGCGAAACTATGTGCTGATTTTGAATTCAGTACCACGTTAGAACCCGGCCGTGTTCACTACTGTGGTTCATCAGTTTGTCTTTCAACAGTATCTGTGTTTGGGAACTGACATGATCCAAAAATGTTAAAGGGTAAACAGTTTTGTTGCTTATTAAAGCATTTCACTTGATCAGCAGCCTGGAGCCACCTTTGCCATATTTTGTGTTTGATAATGTGTCAGGTGATTCTATTAGTGGCAGGCTAGGACTCTCAGCATGCCTGTTAAGCAACCACAGTCTTTCACTGTGCTGCTGAGATACCTACAGAATGTGGTTTGGCATTTTCCTTCTGAAATAAGCAAGGCCTTCGGTGAGAAAGCAATGTGTTGCTCCAAAACCAAAAATTATATTGTTCAATATAAAGGTGTTTAAGGTTTTTTTTTTTTTTTTACTGACAATAACCATGATATTTAAAGGACTAAATATTTTTAAATGGTTTTGTATAGTTACTTAGAGGTTCTCACTTGTATTTTAAGTGTAATTCATTTGCCAAAGAAAAGCATTCAGTAAACACTTGAACTTGAATAATGCTTCTTACTTTGTAAGTGTGGTTTTTAGCAATGATAATAACAGGGTGAAAATCTGGTGTCTGACAGCCTTAGTTCAGCATGAATGAGGTCTTCACAGATATGCAAGTTACCCACATGTGTAGCCATATCATAGCTTTGAATAGTGTCCTGATGACAGGCTGGATGGTTCCTCTTCGGTTTAGCCCAGAGGATGCAGAGTCAGTGATTTCCAAAAAGAAATATACATTTTGATTAGTCAGTCAGACCACAGGAAAGTTTTCCCCTTTGCCTTAGTCCCAGAGGTAAGGGATATTCTGGATCCTGGTTTTCTTATATAGTTCGTTAACCCAGACAGTGGTTTCTGCTAATGTGTGAGAGCCCAAAGATCACAATCATTCAGTATTGGTTTACACTTTTTCTCCCAACCTTTTCTCATTTAAAATGACCTTTTTTTAATATCATCATTTCATTATGTCTTGATATGATATTTTCCGGTAAATAAAGGGTTTAAATTAT
Organism: Pelvicachromis taeniatus; assembly: GCA_015108175.1. NCBI lineage: Eukaryota > Metazoa > Chordata > Actinopteri > Cichliformes > Cichlidae > Pelvicachromis > Pelvicachromis taeniatus. The sequence continues at coordinate 19,106 of VURO01022861.1, forward strand.
TTGTCAACTGTTGCATTTTAAGTTTGCTTATATTTACATACAGTGTCCCAACATTTTGGGGATACATAGTACTGGGCAAAACTCTGAAGCCACTCCTCATTTCTTTATATTTTACTATGAAAATAGGAAACGTGCAGTGAATTATTTAAGCATTTGTACAGTCGTTGCCAAACGTTTTGGGAACTTTTCCCATTCCCAATAGTTATGTAATTCTCAAATCTTTTGGCCACGACTGTAAACATTCATGGCAATACACTACAGGAGGTGAAAGCAGTTTGTACAATTGCACATTTATTCTTCAACGCAGCCTACATGCAGCTTTCTTCTAATTTATTTAAGGAGTTTTTGGGAACAGTTCTTCAGCGTTCTTAAAGGAAGTTCCAAAGCTCTTTTTGGATGCTGTATGGCTTTTGTTCTACTGCTCCTACAGTGTTTCAGTAATGTTGAGATTTGGGTTTGATTATTTTTACAAAATTGGTTCTATGTTAATTTTTCTGTTATGTGTAGACACAATACTGGTACATCCATTGAGTTGGGTTCTTCTTCATTCTTGAGTACAGGGGGTGGCTCAAGACTTTTGCACAGAAATGTAGGCTCATAAACAAAATCTCTGCTGTGGTCATGTAATTATTCCTCTGTTTGTGTTTTTGGTTTTTTTTTAGACAACCCAAGGTACCTGCTTGCTTTCATACAGTTTCTCTGTGGAGTGCCCAGCCTCTCAAAGACAGTCATTTCTCCAGCAGGCTCAAGAAGCATTTACAATTGGCCTTCTAACCAGAGCAGAGGGTGATCTGGTAACCAGCAAGCAGGAGCTTCATACCTTTCTCAAAGCTGCCTATTCCCTCACTGTCACTCACAAGTGGCTTGGAACTCCTTTGGAGGTTGTGGCACAGGCAGTTCAAGCTTGTCAAAATGCTTTATCTAGTTTATACAGTTACTGCCATGCTGGTACTCAAGACAAAGACAGCCTGTGCACTGAGATCATGCACCTTGTCACCCAAGTCAAGTTGCTGCTCCGAGTGAAGCCTTTTCTTAATTCAGACAAGGGGTCTTTTATCCCTGATAGTTACAGAAATGTCAAAGGTGCCTCTGTAAATTTTACTCTTGCGGATTTTGCTAGGATAATGAGGAGGTTCCAAAAGTATCACGAGTCACTGTGTGAGACCACTAACACACACTGTAGGGATGCTAAAGATAACATAGAGATGGACAGAGGAAAGCCATGTATAACAGCGCTTTGGACAACCACTGGCACACTCAACACAGAGACTCAGGCAGGCTCACATTCATCCAGTGCGCATATGCCTCAAAAGCCCAAAAGCACAGATATCCTTGGCTCATCGTGGCAGGAAGTGTCCTTGAAAAGTTCAGGCTCTCCTCGGCCCAGCACTGCTTCCAGTAGTTTTACAGGAAGCAGTGCTATTGGGCATGGAGAGGGAGCGGCCAATCAGAGCTGTCTACCCACAGAAGTTGATGAAGAAAGGTCAGATGACAAGTCACGGTCTCCCGATGAAAACAAGAAGCGAAACTTACAGGGTTGTAACTCTGGTGTCAGTTCTGCAGTACCTGCCACTTCCTCCTCCAACATGAGCAGTGATTCAGAAAGCTTTGAGATGATAAAAGCTGAAATAGAAATGCTGACCACTGAAGAGGACCTGATGTCTGATGCTGCTGAGGCAGTAGCTGAAGGAGTAGTGCAGTCCTTATCTCAGCTATCTATAACATCCTCTTGCTCCCTTGGGGATAGTTTCGGTTCCCAGTCATCATGGGAAAAACTTTCAGCTGATCTTAATTCCTCCACATACAGGAAACCACAACCAAGTAGTATTTCCAAAGCAGGAACTTGCCAAAACAGCGATTCACCAGATTCAGATGGGAGCTTCTTCATTTGTGAAACGGTCGATTTTGAAACCAATGATTCCCCTGCTGATCACATAAGCAAAAACCAAAAAATACGTGCTTTGTCAAGGCCACAATCGATCAAAAGCCCCGAAGTTTACCAAAATGTGGAACCTGAAGTACAACCTGCAACAAACAGCACTTCAGCAATGCAAAATAATCCATCTCAAGCTGTCACAGAACAGTTACCTGTCACTGAAACCTCTACAAAGAGTTCATTTGGAATCCTGGAGGTCAACCAAAGTTGGTGTCAAGAAATTGCGGTGCAGAATGTGCCCCAGAAGAAGAACTCCATGTGCTACAGCTGCCTAGACCAAAGCACTGTAGCTGATGCGGTCCCTACTACGAAACCACTCTTGTTGTCACAACGGGATTACCAAGCCCTTCTGGCTGGCGTTTGCAATGATTGTCTGCTGAAGAGGATGCACGATGATGAGAAAAAATTCAAGTTGGAGCAGTACAGAAGTGCCCAAAGTAAGTTTGCATTCCTGCTATTCCTGCTAGTCTGTAGCCGTAGCTACAGACGAACTACGCCTCTAGGGTGTCAGCATCATTCTCAGTCTAGATAAAAAATATCTGAAATGTAAAATATATTATTTATGATCAAACGTTGTATGGATTACTGTGAAAATGGCTCACATTCACTGTGCCCAAATGATATATTCTACTGTCACTTTCCCTGTAGTGACACCATGATGTTCACATTTGCTGCTTTGAGTGAGGTGTCTCAACAGCGACTGCAGTTTGGCACAGATATTTATGTTTGGCACTGGTGATATTTCCATTGCTTTGATTTCATTTTGGACCATGTTTTTTTCCAGATCGTCTTTTAAATTTATACTTGGATTCTGATTGAATAGTTTTGCATGATTCACATTTATGGCATTCCTTGTATTTTTTCTACACTGGACTTTGCTGCTGCGCCTCACTTCATACACAGTCGTTCTGACTCCTTTAAGCCTCCCTCACTTTAACGCACTCTCATAAATAGGAGTTTTAAAATAAAGGTAGGGCTTCTGTGCTCACACCCAGATCTATATATATATCATACAGATGTGTCTATATAAAAATCAGACCATTTACCACAGTCACAGATGGCTTGGTTTCAGTTTCTTCTTCATTGGGCTACATTCATCCATTTTCTTCCGTTTATCTGGGGCAAGGCTGAAGGGGCAGCAGCCTAAGCAGAGAAGCCCAGCCCTCCCTCTCTCTAGCCACCTCGTCTACCCTATCCAGGGGAACATGGAGGCGTTTCCAGACCAGCCGAGAGATATAATCTCTGCATTGTGTCCTGGGTCCGCCCCTCCCTCGGACCTCCTCACCCAGAAGATGCGAAGGAGGTATCCTTATCAGGTGTCCAAAGCACCTCAGCTGGCTCCTTTCGATGTGGAGGAGTAGTGTCTCTAATCAGAGCCTCTCCTGGATGACTGAGCTCCTCACCCTATCTCTAAGGGAGAGGCCAGCCACCCTGCTGCTTGTACCCAGAGCTCTTGACCATCGGTCTGCGTCCCTCTTTAATGGACTGAGATGATCATTTTTTCCCTGAAAATCAGTATAAATGGGTTCAGCGGGCTGGTAGCTTTTATAATTCATAAAGCTTTTTATATATGTCTTACAGCACGAATAAAAGCTTGTAATTGTCTGTTGATCTCTATCTAGGTGCTCTTCATTTAAAGTTTTCCAAGGCCACTGGACTGTGGACAGCCACGGAAACTTGTGTTTACATTGGCGACTCGATGGGGATGGCGGGCGCACAGAGAACAACAATATGGGTGCAGTTTTTACACCAAGAGGAGCGGCTAAGCAAGTATGGTAGCTACACAATCTTGGTTCACCCTAAATATGGTGACTTGAAGTCTCATCTTTTTCCTGTATTTGCCCTTAGTTATGTGGGGAAAGATTACTTGAAGCCAAAACAGATCCAGTTTCACCTGAAAGATGTGGAGCGACAGATGACAGCCCAGTACTATGTGACTGAATTCAACAAAAGTCTCTACGACAAAGAAGTTATGGCTCAGATCTTCTTTATTCCCTCAGAAGCCCTGTTGGTGAGGGACTGCTGGTGAAGAAACACTTATTTAAAGGCATTAGAGATAACAAATATTCATTCAAAGTGCTTAATTTGTAAAAACAACTTTAATAGAAGCCCACATCCAGAGTGTGGTACAGCCTGCAGCAAGTTGAAATGTAATACTTTTAGTTTACAGCTAGAAATCTGTTTTTGTGACAGCAATGGAAACCATGATTTTGTTGGTTATTAGTCTAGGAGGTGCTATGATCTGCACATTTTTAAAATTCAGTTCTGTGTGGAAACTATTTATTGATTTGGACCAAAGACAGAGAACCTTTATCATTAGTGTAAACCAGACTGTATACTGCCATCTATCATTATAAACACAATATAATAGTACATTAATGTGTGTGCTGAGGGGCAACCACAAACTCAAAAGACGCATAGAGCCAATGGATTACTGAGATTAGTGATGATCAAATGCAAAGATTTTTTTTGCAATATTGTTAATACCAATATAATCCAAACAGTCTTCAAATATGACAAAATGTCTCTCTTTTGTGTGGTGATCAGATTTTGGATGGAGATGAGATTGTGGGCTGTGTAACCGTGGAGCCCTACATGCTTGGAGACTTTGTCAAACTGACCAACAACACCAAAAAGAAAGAGAAGATGTTCCATGCTACAGAATATGGCCTCGCATTTGGACACTTCACCTACCTGTTCTCTGGTGGCCAGGAAGTCGTTGTAGACTTACAAGGTGTGTGGCATCTGATGCTTATTACTGAACGTAATATTGTCACATGAAAAAGATCGTTAGTCATCCATTTATTTTTCCACAGGATGGGTGACAGCCAACGGCAAAGGACTGACCTACCTCACTGACCCACAGATTCACTCCACCAGGATCCCTAAAGGTCCTTCTAACTTTGCTGCCAGTGGGCTCCGTTTGTTCCTAAAATATCAACATGGACCTGAGTGCAATCAGATTTGCCAACTGCTCAAACTACCTCCACTGGACCCAAACTTAAATGTTTCTCCTCAAAAACTTTGAGACATCAGAATCAGAATACTTTATTGATCCCTAAGGAAATTATGTTGTAAATTATGTTGAGACGTTGCACACTATTTACTGTTATTCACAAAAACAGTATTAAAACTTAATTAAGGGGCTTGTTTTTTGAGCAACATGGCCTTGCACGTTTTGGAACTGACTTTCTTGCTGTTTTTAATTTTTTTATTCTTTAATGTACTGATGAATGAATTCTGCACCCACCAATTGTAATGTTTGGAAATGATGGGTTTAAACATTGTTGTGCAGTTGTAGTTTGTTTTAATGTTGCATATGGCTATTACCTTTCTTGGGATACTCGAAGTGTAACACATTTACAACGAGCTTTGGGGAAATACATTTGGTTACAGAATAAGAGAATGATCTGAGAAGATAAACGCAACAAAGTTATGTATGTGTTTTGATTACTGTTAGCAGATTATTAAACAGTTAACACATCAGGCTCACTTCATCAGGTGGTCAAAATCTCACACCTGACAGGATGTTCAATATTTTTTTAAATTGTAAGTCACAAAAACATGTGACTGCAGTCACAAGAAAGCGTGACTGCATAATAGATTTTTCTTTTTTCTTTTTTTAAGATGTTATCCCTCACTGTCTCCTTTCTAGGAGTGGATTGCTGCCTAACTGGAAAGCTTCCAGTGAATCACCTGATGCTGGTAACAGTTGTTTTGAATGCTATTATGGAGTATTTGAAGTAGTCGGTCCTTTTACTGATTTAGCTTTCGAGCTTATTTGCAAAAGTGGTTAGCACTGTCACGTCATAGCAAGAAGAGTCCTGGGTTCAGATCCAGTCTGGGGCCTTTATATGTGGCGCTTTTACCCAGGCCACTCCTTTTAGACTAAAAAATGATCCACTATCCTGGGCTGTAAAATCCCTCTATCGCTGTGTTTGCTCGGTAACGTTGCACAACTTGACAAAATGTCTCATAATGCACATCCGCATAATCACACAATGTGTTCATACACATGTGACTCGAACACAGTTCTAATGACATATAAAATATGCAAATAAGGGCAAATGTTGTCTTCTTTTCTTGTTTGTATCAGTGCACATTTTGTCCTTTTGTAACAATATAGGTAAAAATTTACTTTGATGATAGAAGCCAACACTGTTTATTAAATCGTAAAATCTGTGTACACATGAAGATGATGATTATCCAGTCTTCTCTACTCTCTTCTCTACATATGGCCCAGTGAGTGAGTGATAGATAGATAGATACTTGAAATACATTGCAAAAAGGAAGTTGATGTGTTACAGCAGGCTGATGAAGGGTACAACGAGCCACAGTTAAAATAGAAGCGCCACAGGTGCCTGGTGAGGACCTTATACAGGAATTTATATATTTACAACAGTGTTAAAAAAACAAAGAAAAATGAAGTTAGTAAGACTGACATTTGTAAGAGAGAAGTGCAAATTGCATTAATAAATAAGATGTACAATTTAAATGTTAAGAAAAAGCTGCATGATGGTATAATACAAAAATATGTTTGGGACCATACACCTGACAAGGTGTGTTCACCTGTCACAGAATATTACTGTATACAACTTTACAGAGAGCAGTGGGTATGATTTCCTGCAGCGCTCGTCATGGCCGCGAGGTTGATATGGTCCAGAGACAATGGACTAAAAATGGATTCTGATAACAGAACAGTACCTTGTGTGGCAGCTCCACCATTAGTTGTGTGTTTGTGTGTTAACAGGTCAATAACTGAAGCCCTTTGCAAACTGCCAATTGGAAAACGTGTAGCTAATGTAAATATAGTCCACTTATCTTTTTAAGGGGAGTGCAAAATGGTCAAGGTGAAAACAGCAGATCAGTGCGACACATGACTGCTGCAAGTCTACACCTATATCAGATCTCCTTGTAACTGCTGATGTTTGTTCCATTTCCAAATAGAAAATGATAACATTAAATACTCTGCTCATACATATTAAAACCATCTGACAAGGTGCATTACTGAGCCAGCCAAGAATAAAATTATTAGGATGATGATAATGATGGATCTAAACATAAATTTAGGTTTTAATATATAATTAATGCATTTTAAATAGTAGGTTTGCAAGCTTATCTGAAGCTTTCACGTGTTTAGGTCTGCTGACTGCAGTCACACACCTCTGCAGTCACATGACAGTGATGTCATTCATGAGCACACGTGAACCCGTCCCCATTTGGCCAAAATCCTGTTCGGACTGTATTAGCTGCCCTCTTTTGTAAACACAACGTTCTTTACCCTTGGCCCACTGTGTGCAGTGTGACATACTGACTCAATGACTCAGCGCTGTTATGAATATTCGACTGGAAAGTGTTGTATTTTTGACGTTTGTCCTCACTGTAAGTATACTGTATGAATACACCTATCAGGAATTATGAGCGCATTCAGATAAAGTGAATAACACTGATGATCTCTTCATCATGGCAGCTGTTAGTGGGTGGGATATGTTAGGGAGCAGGTGAACAATTTGTCCTCAAAGATGTGTTAGAAGCAGGAAAACTGCAAGTGTAAGGATTTCAGCGAGTTTGACAAGCGCCAAACTGTGATTGTTTGGACAGAGCGTCTCCAAAACAGCAGCTCCTGTGGCATGTTCTCAATATGTGATGACCAGTATCTATGAAAAGTGGTCCAAGTGAACCAGAGACGCGGTCATGGGCAGCCAAGGCTCACTGATACATGAGGGGAGCGATCCAACGGATCCAGATTTAATGCTGGTTCTGATAGAAAGCTGTCAGGATCCAGAGTGCATCATGGGGCCAACACAATATTAGACAGGTGGTCATAATGGGTCTATGTTTTCACTTTGGTTGCTGAATTTGTACAATTGTAAGCAAATATAGACCACACACACACTGCTGTATGAGTCTCTTGCCCTTTATAAATATGAACCAGCTTATAATGTACAAGATACTGCCTTTTATGGGCGTACACTGCTACCTGACCCTGATAACACACGAATCTGAACTTGCGTCCTCGGATGTTGGTTGAAAATAAAACCCGGAAGTATCTAAATTTGGTCATCTGTCAGCATATATAAGGAAGTGCGGCTCCTCTGGAGCGCCAGAGCCTTCGCAACTACCTGTGAGGAAGTCTGCAGATTCCTAGAAGATGAAAGTCTTGGTGGTGTTTGCGTGCTTGCTGGTAGCCTGCCTGGCAGAGAAACCTCAGCCATGCCGTAAGTAAAAGGAAGAAATCGGAGACGAGCTCTGTTTATGGTTCTAGTGATAATTCACTGCATGTTTGTCTGTGCTCATGAATATTTACACTGTCTTCGTTTTCTGACTTGTAATTATTATTAAATAATTCTATTTTCTCTTATTTCTCACAGAAAGCCCTCCCCTTCTGACTGGAGAGCTCACTGCTGTGAGTTTATGTTTTGTGTACTTCAAACTCTTATTATTGTTATTAATTATTAGGGGGGAAAAGAAGCCTCTATTCTTATTGTACATTAGAAATGTTTGGATGAACAGTGTGTAAAAAAATATATATTGATATTGGTCAGAGTAAGGTAGTAGAGGCTCTAGTGAGGAGCATTTCAGTGTTCAGGTCTGACAGCTGCTCTTGTTTACCATCTTCAGTGCGCGCCTCAATTGATGTTTATGGAGAGTGAGCATGTGGGGCCTGACTGTGTGTAAAGGAAACAAAGAAAAAGAAAGTTGTACTTGAACCAAGCGTGCAACCAAATTTAATTGTCGTTCATATTCTGTGTGAACGACAAAGATGTAAACAATCTTGCTTTATGTTTCTCCAGTCCACGCAGAATGAAAAGCTGTGGGTGTATGCCAAATACCTGTACGATGCATTGGGACAAAGGGTACGGCTCATGGAGTTGGGGACCTACCAGAACAAGTCATTCACCTATGACGCCCTGCTGCTCTTCAGAGAGGTGACCAAAGCAAACCCAAGAACGTATCAAATATTTGTTTTAGAGTGCAAATTACTGCCGATGTGATTCTACTGAAGTGGACACACATGAGGCCCATTGAAATGGACATAAGTATGTGCAACTAATGCAATAAAAAGCAGTCCATATAAAAAAAACAATGTGCATGTGCTAACCTTGTTGGTTTAAGGTTAGCACATCTTTCTATGGATTCGAATAAATATATGGCACAATTTTGGGTGCCAGCACCCATGTACAACGCAATCATAATTTTTTGTGCCATTTCTGTGTTAGATTTGGGTTTGCTTGTTATTTTCATCTTCAGCAAACAGAAGTTACTGAAATAACCATCTTCTTCAGATCGAATCATTTCGTATGTAACAGCAAAAGAAAGTTGATCTAAATCAAAGCTCATTCTCTCACCTCATGCATCAGGCTGCCATGTATGAGATCGACGACAAAGCTCGTACGTGCAAGAAAAAGCCTCTGCAGTCAGACTTCCATCCTATGGAAATCCCCCAAAATGCATCTCTGGTGGGCCAAGTCGTTCTGGGCAGCTCATCTGGACCCGGTGAAGGACTCCTGGTCAACACCTGGACTGGAAATCTTCCTGGAAATGCAGGTGAGATGGTATCTAAAGGTCAGAACTGTCATCCTGACTGTTTATCTAAACTCTGTTTATGGACACATTTCATCTCTTTCCCTCCAGGAAAGTACTTGACCACCTTCACTGAATTTGGATGCATTCCTGTCAGCACTATGTACCAGACCAAAGAGTATGGATGGATGGTGACAAGGTTGGTTTCCTCTCATGTCTATAGTGTGAAAAATGTACAATGTGACACGTTTGCGTGTGTCCAAGTAAAAGCTTTGTCACTTTCTTTCTGCTCACCAGCTTCTTCAACAATGTCGTTGGGATTTCTGACCCCGGTCAGCTCAACCCACCAGACTACTGCCCAACAGAGATGACGGCGAATGGAGAGCAGCCCGAAGATTTCACCAGCTTGTTCTTTAAGATGTAGTGAGGGCTTCGCTGGATTTTACCTCACACGGTGCACTGAGATCACCCATGTTGTTGGCATTATATAAATAAAACTGAATGGCATGTAATTGAGCTGAAGAATCCAACCTTACATTTAATAAGCCGTCTCCCCTTTATTCCTGTTTAAAACATGGCGGGCAAGTTTGGCCTCATTGTTCTTTCTGTGTATCTCTAACCGGGATGAATCTAGCCTTCTCTCTGGCATACAGAAAATGATGAAGAGGTTTTAGCTCTGATCCAGCAATCATCTGTTTTCTGTTTTTTTTCTTCCTGCAACAGGTTAATGCCTCTCATTTTTGCTTTTCTTGCTTCCCGTTTTCTAACACTGCTGTGGCAACATGTTCAAATCAATTTTATTTATATAGCGCCAAATCACAACAACAGTCGCCTCAAGGAGCTTTACATTGTAAGGTAGACCCTACAATAATACATACAAACATGTTGT
>VURO01022865.1:0-15449 GCA_015108175.1 Pelvicachromis taeniatus
CCGTATTTTCCGGACTACAGAGCGCACCTGAATATTAGCCGCACAACTTGAAATTATGAAAAAATCATATTTTGTTCATACATTAGCCGCACCAGACTAAAAGCCGCAGGTGCGCTAGCGGGCTAGTAGCGCTAGCCAGTGCTACTACACCGGCTAGTAGCGCTAGCGGGCTAGTTGCTAGTAGCGGCGGTGCACGGCCCGCCTTGCAGGTGGAGGGCAACGGAGCGACTGCTCCACCAGCCTCGGAAGAGCCCCGCAAAGTGGGCCGCGCACCGCCGCCCGACTGACCCAGCCCTTAGAGCCAATCCTTATCCTGAAGTTATGGATCTGACTTGCCGACTTCCCTTAGCTGCCTTGTTCTAACATGCCAGAGGCTGTTCACCTTGGAGACCTGCTGCAGATATGGGTACAGGGCCAGCCAGAGCCAGTAGGCTAATCTAGTCTCTTTTTCGCACTAATTCGTACGGCACTACTTTGGTTGGCGGACGGACATGTGACCAACATATCACTCTTTTCGGTGTCTGATCACATGCCTTTCCGCCAGGCAAAATGGTGAAACAAACCAAAACAAATCCTCTTACGATGTCACAAAAATCATGAAAAAGCCTTAGAAAAGCTGCACCGGACAATAAGCCGCAGGGTTCAAAGTTTGTGCAAAAAGTAGCGGCTTATAGTCCGGAAATTACGGTATTTATTTCCTGTTTCTTAAGGACATTGCTTTCAGATACCGTTCATCAGCTTTAGATGGTCTTTTAGGCTCGCCACTCCTTCTTTTGTCCCCCATTTTTCCCAATTTCCTCAACTGTTTTAAGGACACACTGCACACTAAGCTTAGATATACCAAAGTTTCAGCTAATTGGTCTTTGGAAATCATATTGTTGATGATTGGTTTTCAACACTAGTTCATTCCTTGAGTTAGTTGCCTTTTTTATGCTTGAGTGGTTCATAGGTCAGTGTTAAGTGGTTTAATAACCAAAAAATGTTCCTCTGAAAATAGTTGCACTGGCCTGAAAATGAAAGAAAAAGCAGCTTAACAAAGGAAAAACTTTGAAAGAGCTTCAGAAAGCCTGGATAACTATTGTTCAAGACTAGTTTAAGAAATTATAAGAAAATCTGAGTGCTTGGAAGCAAAATATAAAAAAATGAGGGGTGGCACAATACTTTTAAACAGCTGTACAGTATGTGTAGCTTACAGAATGTGAGAATATCAACACATACACAGATGATTCTGCAGCAATTACAGAGTTCAGTGGCATATATAGATTGTAACCTATTTAATTAGTCTCTCAAAATGTGTTAAACATATTAAAAAACAAGTACACTGTTCTGTTAGTTGCTTACCAACTTCCTCTTCATTTTATTAAGGTTGCCACCTGGGGTTGACTTGCAGCAGATCAATTCCTCCTTGTCTGCAGATGGAGTCCTGTCTGTAGAGGCCCCCGTGCCGGGGACATCAAGCAGCATCCCAGGGAATGAGATTGTCATACCAGTTCAGATCAGACAGAAGCAGGATGAACAAAAGTGAAACCAGTGAACAGAACTTGATGTAGCTCAACTTATGTGTAGCAACCTTTGCAGCACTGACCTAAAGAGAAAACATAGTTGTTCTAGCATTGCAAATTTACTAACCAGGCTGGTTTCCTACCACAAGAGACCATTTCATAGAGTTCAACATAACAAAGTGACACTTTATATGTTTTCAGATCAAGATAGATTAGATTTATGAGTTTGAACTGAAACTTGATACAATGGTTTTTTGACTAAGCAGCATTATAAAGCTGTTCTGATATATCATACAATCCTTAACAAATGAAAATAACAAAAAACATCATCCTGCATTTATAAATGCTTTTTTATTTTTGGCGGATTGCAGAATTAAGAGGAATCAGTTTGATCTGTAATAACTGTGCTTCTTAAGGTATGTGGAAAATTCTTGTCAAACAGTCCACAAGAGGGCATTGAAGTCACATTAGGGAATTTATTTCCTCCTCATGAGACATAAATTCTTTTTTTTTTTGTCATGTAGAGATTTATAAACAGCTAATCTCTAAGACCATCAATTCAGCTTGTGCACGCCTTCCAGATTAGAAGCTTGCTGCACAGTACTAGATTTATAATACATTAAATAAATAGCAAAATCTACAATAAATAAATAAAATTAAGCTCTTCATCAACACTAAAAGGAAAAAGTAACGTGTAAAGGAATTTTTGTTTGTTGCTTTTCTTCTCCAGTCCATTTAAATTAGGGCCATGCCCACTTAGGGTGAGTCAGACTCCCCCAAACATAGCCCAGATTTGTCTGCTATCTGGGACTCTTACACCAATGTGATGACCCAGTTTGTGCAATTTATCAGGCAATCTGTAGGGGCATCCCCTTACTGTAGACGGACAGACAGAGACCTTACTCATCTTTAACCGTCTACAGACCAAAAAGTTAAAAGCAGACACGAGCAGTGTAGCTCATAGACTGCGTTTAAATATGCTCCATCAGCTCACTGCCTTCTGAATTCGGCAATAATAGATCCTGACAACATGTATGGTCATTGTCATCTTTGGTCTTGGTAACGATGAGCTTGCTACAATAAATATTTCTGCAAACATTTGGGTGTGACTGTTTTTATTCCTGACTAAGAGGTCCAGAACAAAGTGGCAGTTTCATCTTGGCTTGAAAGTGTCTAAAAAAGTCAGGGCCTATGCTGAAGACAAGGGTGACATCTATTGTTGAAACAGAATACTACATAACAAATGTTTGGAGGGAAAAACAGAAGGCACAGTGAAAGTACAAGAGATTTTGACATTTTTATGTGAGCTTCATTTGATCAGTAGAAAGCGGCAAATCAAGTGTCACAAAGAAACAGATGAATGGCAGTCAGCATGTTTTTTCTGAAATAGAAAATACTGTAAATTATGTGTACATAACAAAGTACTGTACATTTGCAAAGTCCTCTAACATTTACAACCAAAGTGAAAAGCCAGTTCAAAACTACAGAACGTCATCATTTAAAAAACAAAATTGAAATTGGGTGCCACTTATTTTTTTGTTTACCATTTTTTAAATACTTGAGTTTGGTTCCTGGCAGGCCTATCTGTTAATGCCATGACCATATTTGGAGGGAAGGGTAGACCCTGGGATTTATCTAGTGTCAATGCTAACACTTTGGTAACAAAGTGCGTGTGTAATTCAAATATTAAATATGATGCTAACTTTAGCCAGGAAAAAACAAGCTCAAAGTAAAATGTACTTACGATTGAAACTAAACAACCAACTCTTTAGGGTCTTTTACCAATAAACCCTAAAAATTGCTTTCAGCTGCTCCCTTGTCATAGGCATTAGCTCTGCATGCTTGATTTGGCAGTTTTACACCAGATGTCCTTCCTGATGCAACCTGTTTGGAGTTTCCAAAGTGGAAGTAAATTATTGAACTTTTGCTTTCTAAGCAAATATATCAACCACTAAACCACTGGAAGCATCTGCAAATGAACCCTGAACAGGAAAAAATTGTCTCCCATCTTTCACTTCTTTCATGCATTACAGCCACACCCCAACAGTGCGTAATGCTAGCTAGCTTAATTATCAAAGTGTATTCATAAACTATATGGGTACAATGCACAGACACCTAGTGACTAATTGTCAACTAAGTGTTTAACAGGCTAATAAAAAGTACAAACTTCCTGGATGGTCTGTACCATGTATCAAGCCCTAGTATTAGTACAATTAGTACAATTTAATGACTTTAAGTCATTGAGGCAAAGTCTAGCAGATGCCTGTCAGCTCCACCTGCCAGTGTCAGGGCACGTGTCAATTGAAGCCATCGTGTTTTTGTTTTTTTTAACGATTTGTTTATTTGTTTTTTAAGACCTAGAAGATACAGGTAGACACAAAACAAAGTGAACAATGGTCAGAGGCTCACATATAAACTAGGATACATCATTACTTGAATTAAAAGTGTGATCATAAGCGTCTGCGAATGGATGGATGGATTTTCTCAAAGACGTCTGATTTGTGTTATATGCTCTATCTGCTATATCTCTAGGTGTAGTACAGTTTCTAATCCATTTGGGCGTCTATTGGAGTGGAGGTGTCTCAGATCTCCAGGATTGTATCAATGAATTAATTTTTTGTGAGTGGCTGACAGCGCTGTTAAAGAAATTACTTCAAAAAGTATGTCTGTTACACTGAATATATTGCTGAGACAAACTTCCTAGACCGGTTGAACATTTCACATGCATAGTTAAAGCGATCATGCCCCTATCTCCACACTCTCTATCACCGCCCTTAGAGTTGTTATGAGGGGAAAACTATTCACAGAGGCCAAAACTGATTTCTTTACTAGGTGGTAATCATGCCTTTAAATGCTCTTAAGTTAAGTTAAAACGGGAGTCTTGGGGATGGACTCACTTCTGGAGCCAGCCTTCAGTGGCCACTAGACGAACTGCAGGTTTTGGCACCTCTTTGCTGACAGGATGCCTCTTCATCACCACGGAGAGGGAACCCTCCATCCCCCACCCCCAAATCTATGTCCTCTGTCTCCCTCCAGCAGCCACATAGAGCAATGGCATGAATAATAACACCCATCAGTGTTTTATTGTTACTATACCCACTGCAAATTACAGACAGCTACAGAATTGTTGCAATAATTAACATGTAGGTCTAATTCACCATTTGCTTCCGATAAAATAAAAGCAGAGAGTTTCATTCAAAATGTGTAAAAGTCAATATAGAATTTTATTGGTTTCATTTTAGGATTTCAAGAAGATGCTCTGATCATAATAAGTGATGCGATCACGAAAACATGCATATGCGTGTTTGTTTGAACATCTCTTCTTGTGTGAAATGACTTCACCAGTGTTGAGATG
The DNA here is from genome assembly GCA_015108175.1 of Pelvicachromis taeniatus. Lineage (NCBI taxonomy): Eukaryota > Metazoa > Chordata > Actinopteri > Cichliformes > Cichlidae > Pelvicachromis > Pelvicachromis taeniatus. Next base: position 4,858 of record VURO01022865.1, read on the forward strand.
TGCCAGTAGTATTGTGGTGTCTCTTTAAAGGAAGGGGGAGTGTAGAAGAGGGACAGAGCAAAGAGATGAATAGAAGGCACCAGAACCACCTACCATGACCAAGTGCGCTGTAAATGTAGGACAGAAATTCGAGTGGAATACAAACGGATCGTCGGGCGACATATTCGAGGGAAAACCATGTTTGGATGTGCCTTATCTGATTCAAATCATTTCAAATATGGCACTACATGCGACTACAGGAACGCAGGGAAACTATATTTCCTTCCAAACATCTCTGGCATTGTGAAACGTAAAAGAAGAGTGGCTGTAAAAGACATCTCCGTGCCGTCTTTCTCCGATTATCATCAGTGGTAGGCATTGCATAATTCACCCGTATCCACCGGAGCCATTTGGTTCCTCCTCTTTGGAAAGAGGGGGACGCCAGAAAAAAAAAAGAAATAAAAAAAGAGCGACTTCATCTAGTGGCTGCCTTCTCGGTGCTACCTGCAATTGTTTGGCAATGCCCTTTTCTCTCTCAGCAAGGACTTGCAGCCAGTAGCGGGGGAATAAGCAGGGGAAGGATGCATTTAAGGCTGGATTTGTGCTGCATTCAGGGCGATTCGGCAGTAATAGCGGCTCTAGCAGAAACAGCGAGTGCGGAGGGCCTGGGAAGTACCCAGCCCCACTATCTCCCCCTTTTCCTCCCTCCCTGCAGGACCATGCTTGCGTGAGGGATGAGGCTGTGCACAGGGACACCAGGCCAGAGCTGCGGCCTACTTCTCGCAAGAGCCGGTCTCTCGACTGCAAGATCTGTGAACACATTGCCACCATCAAATCAGCATCTTTGGTACGCAGCTCCCTCTCACCGCCGTTTGCGTAGAACAAATAATACCGACAATAATAACAATAAAAATACGTGTGTGTGTTTGCGCGTGCGTGTGTGCGCTAGCTTGTGTGTGCGTGCTTGGCGGCGCGGGGATGAGGAGGGAGGGAAGGGATGTCTGTGTTCTCAGCTGTACATCTGTAGTCATGGCAACCAGATCCTGTTAATGGATGTCATTTTTTCCATCCTCAGCTTCCCTCTCTGCCCCTGCTTTGATGTGTGTGTATTGCGTTTGTATGTAATCCATGTAAATGACTGCTTGATGTCTTTTACCAGTGAGATTAAGTTTATTTGCTTTTTTTCCCCCTCGCTGATTGTAAAAGGTTGAATTTTCTCTCAGTCATCTTAAATTCTTGTGCTGATTCCTGAATAGTGGCATCTTACAAATTTCGGATTTGTAAACAACCAAACAAACAAATGTTGTCATGGATGTCTGCTTATCTGCCATCTGATTGCTCTTTAGTTTGGATTTTTTATTTTCTGTACAGTGTGTGGCTTCACGTTTCTGGCCGCTCAATTTCTTTCACTTCCTGCTTCCCATATTCTTCCATGTAGGGCATCAGGTAGATCGAGGAGCATGAGCAGGACTTTGAGCTGCGGGTGCAGATGTCTGGGTATAAGCGCATGCGGCGACAGCACCAGAAGCAGCTGATCGCCCTGGAGAACAGGCTAAAGGCCGAGATGGATGAGCATAGGCTCCGGCTGCAGAAGGAATTGGAGACACATGCGAACAACACTTACATTGAGCTGGAAAGACTGGCCAAACGCCATGTTGCTCAAACAGACAAAGAGGTACAGCCTCAGCAGCAGGTGTTATTTGTGAATGAGATGAAAACTACAGAGTGACGTAACTCACTCTGAGCTGCACTTGTGTCTATGTAAGGAAGGGATTCTTTATAAAAGGCGATAGTGTAATTATTTGAATGTGTCTTCACAGATGAAGTCAGTTGCAGCAGAAGAGAGGAGGATCCAGCAACAGATTGTTGCTCAGCAAAAGAAAGAGCTGACTTCTTTCTTAGAAAACCAGAAAAAGGAATACAGGCTTTGCAAAGACAAGATCAAGGAAGTAAATATCATCAACAAATACATTTATGAAGTTGCATGCAAAGCACGTATTCTTTGAGAAAATCATCACTTAGTCCAAAGTCCATTCACAAGGTTTTGTATTGCGTTGCAGGAGATGGACAATGACCCTTGTATACCCAAGGAGGAAAAGCAGGAGCGTCTGTCGAGGCACAAAGAAACAATGCAGCGCTCTCAGGCTGAGGAGGAAGCTCACCTGCTGGCCCAGCAGAGGCTGGTGTACGATCGCAGCTGCAGGGCTCTGAAACGACGGAGTCTGTTCAGGAAGCATGAGTTTGAACAGGAGCAGCTGAGAGAGGTACAGTAACACAATATCCTGATGTTACGTAACATTATGTGCCACCAAGACTGAATGAGAGGGAGGATGGTGTAACAGTGAAGCTGCAGAGAGAAGAGCAGAGGGTGGATGAGTTTAAATGCCTGGGGTCAACCATCCAAAGCAACGGACAGAGCACGAGAGAGGTGAAGAAGAGAGTGCAAGCAGGGTGGAGTGGGTGGAGATGACTATGGAAGGGGATTTGTGACAGAAGGATAGCAGCGAGAGAGAAAAGGAAGGTTTACCAGATGAAAGTAACACATGATGTGATGTATGGTTTGTGGCGGCGCTAAAGATGATAAGATTTTTACTGGGAATGACCAGGATGCACAGGATTAGCAATGAGTACATCAGAGGAAATGCTTATGTTGAGTGGTTTGGAGACAAAGTTAGAGAGGTAGTCAAGATTGAGAGGGTTTGGACATGTGGAGAGGAGGGATAGTGGATATATTGGACAAAGGATGTTGAATATGAAGCTGCAATGCAGGAAAAGAGGAAGACCTCAGAGAAGGTCCACAGATGAAGTGAAAGAGGACATGCAGAGGGTTGGTGTGACAGAGGAGTATACCAGGGATAGGGTGAGGTGAAGGAGGACGATCCACTCTGGTGACCCTTAAAGGGAGGAGCTGAGAGAAGAAGACTATACCACCATGAAACAGCTTTCATAGTTAGTCACCCACTTTTGGGATGACTGTTTCTGTTTTCAGAAGCTTTGTGGACACAATAACTTTTTGTAGCATGAAGGAACCAATTAAGAGTTACTTTTACTGTTAATAATTTGTATAGTTATTTACATTAATGACAATTATAGATCATAGGATATCATTCATAAAGGAATATCTTCTGATGCACTCAACAACGGTATAAAAACCCTGACGCATTAATTTTACAATTAATGATAACAACCAAGAAAAGGTTAAAAAATCTCAAAAATCCAGGTGTTGTATAGAGCGCAAGGGTTTTTCTTCCACAGTGGAAAAGTGTTTCCCTGGGAAGCGCTCGCATTGTAACTGCATGTCACCTGCATATTTTTCATGTATTTCAGCAAAAAGAAACACATGGAAATAAACAGAAGCATTAACATTAAATCAAAAATAATGAAAATTTAAAAAGAAATGGAAGAAAACCTGTATTAAAATATAAGACAAATTAATACTGTTTTTCAAAACGGACCATTTTCGTGTCCCAGGAACTGAACAAGAAGAGGACCCAGAAGGAGATGGAACATGCCCTGATGATCCGGCAGGACGAGTCCACCCAGGACCTGGAGCGCAGGCAGCTGCAGATGCTCCAGAAGCTGCGCATCGAACTCATGCGTCTGCAGCACCAGACAGAGCTTGAAAACCAGGAGGAGTACAATAACCGGCGACAAAGGGAACTGCACAGAAAACACACTCTGGAGCAACGACAGCAGCCCAGAAACCTCAAGGTGCCTGAGATTTAATGTCTTTGCTGCTATATTCTATGTGGGGGAGAGTTTACATCCCATAAACTTCAACATTATGACCTGAATGCATTTACGCTGAAGCTCTGCAGGTGCTGCGCAATGCATTCATAACAGTCAACTTGACTGAAATATTTAGCCCGGTAGTCACCTGTAGAAAACCATTAATCATGTTGCCATGAGAACTGCTTCCTCCAAAACATGTGTGTTACAGCCTTCACAAGTTTAAATCTCGTCTCTCTTTTTCTAATCAGTGGTCAGAAGCCCACTTATGGAAATAAATGTTCAAGGGCGCTGCAAACAAATTATTTATTTATTCATACAACTTTATTTTGTATACTTTGGAAGGGTAGACTGAGCAGAGTCCTCAGGTTTTAAATCCACAAGCCTAATCAATCAGTTGAGTTATGAACAACCTACTGAACCAGTCAGCTTTACCTTTAAATATAACAAGAAAAGAGCATGAGACTAACATTTAATCATTTACTCTGTTGCAGACACTGGAGATGCAGATCAAAAAACAGTTTCAGGACACATGTAAGGTGCAAAACAAGCAGTACAAGGCTCTTAGGAACCATCAGCTAGAGGTGTCTCCCAAAGGTGACCATAAAACCATCTTGAAGGGCCTGAAAGAGGAGCAGACACGCAAGTTGGCCATACTGGCTGAGCAGTATGAGAAGAGCATCAATGAGATGATGGCTTCACAAGCGGTATGCAGTTTGTAATAAAACAGTTGAAACGGGGCTCGTTTGCCAACACAAGAAGCTGAAATTTCAACAGACGCACTCTCTGATGTTAGTCGCTAACTCTGTCTCGCCGTGTTTCTAGATGCGATTAGAAGCGGAGCAGGAAACAGAGTGCCAAGCTCTGAAGCAGCAGCTGAAGCAAGAGATGGAACTGCTGGACGCTTACCAGAAAAAAACCAAGTCACAGATGGAGACCCAACATGAGCGAGAGCAGCAGAAACTTGAGCAGAAGGTCTCCATACGGAGAGCGCACCTTGAACAGAAGGTACATTTAACATCAAAGCTATTCTAAAATAAATCCAGCACGATACCATATTTCACGAAAATGATGCCAGATATGTAAGTAGATAGATCTGCGTCCAGAGAGACAATTTATCAGCAGACAACAGCATAAGAGCAGTGCTTTTGTTTGTAGTTAAGTGCACCATGGACAGAGTCACATTATATTTGTAGAGGCAGTTGGGGTTCCACCAAAGTTTACTGGTTAGATAGAATACTTCAGGGGGAATCGCAACATGTGTGAAACTCACTCTTGGCCTAAACTGGCATAAACATGGTAAATATGCTTATTGTTTTATTAATAATGTAGGAACGTCGTGATACGGCAGGGCACTAATGATGACAGCATTGTTCTGTTCACCACTTTTGGTTCAACTGAAAAATCTTAAAAAGTAATTTCATAACATCTTATAGAGATAATTTGGTGGTTGTTTTGAATCTTCTTCTAATGACACTGTGAAATTGCCATTTATAGTTTGGAATAAAGTACTGTTTTAGATATTTGAACCTGGGTCACACATTTAGTTTTTATTTGTCTGATACTTGAGATGACAAAATGCCACAGACTGTATATAAAAGATGGTATTTGGATTCCCTGTTTTGCGAGCTGAAGTTTGTCATTTTGTCTGTTGCTGTTTCAGTTTTTTTGAAAACAGACAACACAAGTGAGCACTGAAAAGAAAAAGAAGACACTACACAGACACATGCTCTAATGTATCCCCTCCATTATCACCTATTTTACAATAACTTGGATCATAATTTGTAAAATAAACATCATGCTGAGGTGCAGTCCATCGTTAGGTTGATAAACAAAAATAAATCCATCAAGTGGGTGATGTTAGAATTATTTCCATGTTTAGGAAAAGAAGTCTTCAGATTACACTTTGCTAGAAAACATCACAAAGAACCTGCATAGTGCTGAAAATCATTTATAGAGATGAAACCAAGATTAAGCTTTACCAGAATGATGGGAAGAGGAAAAGTGTGGGAGAGTGAGAGAAACAGCTCATGATTCAAAGCATTCCACATCTCCTGTCACTCATAGTGAGGCCAGTGTTATAATAAGTGCATGTAAGGCTGCCAGTGGCACTGTGTCACTAGTGTTTATTGATGATGTGACTGCTGATAGAAGTAGCAGAAGGAAATCTGAACTGTCCAGGTCTATACCCAGTGTGGGACCCAGGGTTTTGAGTTTTTGGACTTTTAAATTCTTGCGTTTCTCTGTTTGCTTCTGAGTTTGGTTAATATCTACATTTTGATTTACAAGTGCTTCCTTACTTTTATGAATCTTCAATTCTTGGTTCCAGTATTTGTTTTGTGCCCTATCTCCCCCTCCTGTGTCTTCTTCCCATGTCTAGTTTAATGTAGTTTAATTATTGTTTTTCACTTCCTGTGTTTTTTTTGCAATTTGTTTAGTTTTTCTTTCCTCCTTTGGGCTTATTGTCTTGATTGTCTACATCGTCTTCAGTGGGCAAGTGTTTCACTGCCCAACAGAGCATGGGTTTTCTCTTATTAAATATGAACCTGAAGCCAAAAAGATGGATAAAGACTCAGTTTTTCAACAACTGTACAAACATATGAATTTTAATGGAAATGTAGTAATAGCTTTTTGCCACATCTTTATATATAGTAAACATGTTGAAATTACTGACAACTGTTATCATGAACCTGTTGAATTTTTGGTGGTTGAGTCTGATTTCCAGTTTTCCTCCTACTCCTATGTTTTTTTTCCATTTCAATTTCTTACTAAGAACTATGAATGACCACATATATGAGCAAAAATAAATTATTCTTCAATACAGAATATTGTTTTTATAATAAAAGAAATGATTAAACTTTACAATTCCCCTCAAAGTGCAGTAAGTTATAGGATCTTCACCTTCGCTTTACATATTTTACCTTACCAAAAAAAAAGCAGATACAGTGGCTTTATGTAACAGAACAATTATCAGTTACTTATATTATTTTTCAATATGTTTATAACTTGACCAGATACAAGGACGTCGACCTTTTTCCTCATGACTGCTTTGATCCTTTGCTCATGCCGAGGCGGCTGGATTCTGAGTTTTGGATAACTTTGGCTCCTTTACTTTTGTTAGCTTCTTTAACTCTTTCCTCCATATTGGCGAGCCTTTGACCAGCGATCGTTTCGCCTCCAACAATAGTGCCATTACAGATTAAAAAATAGGTCAAATGAATCTAATTCCAATAAAATGTTTACCAAGCTGTGTTTTCATTGCAGATTGAGGAGGAACTGGCTGCACTTCAGAAGGAACGTACTGAACGGATTAAGCACTTGTTGGAACGTCAGGACAGAGAAATTAATGCTTTTGACACAGAAAGTAGAAGCCTCGGCTTTGGAAGCCTGGGATCTATAGACTTCCCCAAAGAAGACAACAGATGAAAGTGGATTTATCTCTAAAGGACAACATATCCGTGCCCTTTTCACGTCCACTTGACCGTTTGTCCCACCCACGGTGACAAAACTGGATTACTGGATTACTTTTCATCGCTCTTAGATATTGCATCTTTGAATTGGGGTGTTGCGTGCAATGAGAGCCTCTTTTGTGAAACTTTAAAGGTGGAGGGAGGGGGGGGGGCATAAAACAAAAGAATCTACAACAACAACATGTCAATAAAAGTCAAACCTAGTCAGTGTAACTCAAAAGCCTATGTGTCTGAAATAAAAGACTCTTTCCTCCATGCCATTTTCTCCTTTTGGTATGAATTGAATAAATCAGGAAATTTTAGTAAAAATGGGCACTTTGATATGTTTAAGTAGAAACCCATCTTGTTCATATGAGGCTTAATGTGCGTTACATGGAGGGACATTGTGGAATGTGAGCTACGGATTCCCCCGTGGTGTTAAGCTGCTTTGTTTTGTTTTTTACTAGTTTCATTTTGTTCTTTTCATTTTATTCTCTGAATGTGAATATTACTGTATGGGGTCACTGGATAGTCAGAGTTTTTTTTTTTTCTTTTTTTCAGTCATACTTCCATTTTGTGCTTATGCATACAGTATACTGTGGACCCTCACTTTTCTAGGCAGTTCTGATCTTTTCTTTTATTTGATATGTAGACTCGATTGGCATAAGCTTGATCAGCCCATTTATCTTATCACAACTCAAGATCCCACTTGGTAAAACTGCTTATTATTGCATGCACTTTAAGGACAAATTCAGGTTGTGAAGTGAAGCATGAATCTGTCAGAGATTTTAGCTGTTTGTAAATAAAAGTGGTCATAGCATTTTTTTAGGCCTATGGATACTGGACATAAGCGCCATATTTGATATGATAATTTTCACAAATGCCTTTATTTAAGTTGTGCCTGAAGCAGATTTCAGTTACGTGTTTGTTATATCTATATTTTACTTACTGAGGCCGGCACCATTTTTGTTTTTGAGTTCATCTAAACTTGTGAATCATTTAATGTTCACTAATCAAAGTTCTTGTAAAGGAAAATGGTGAGAATTGTGCTGTATAATTTTTGATATCAATATTTGTACATGAGAACATAGCTAGAATATACAGAGACACTGGTCTGTGACTGATAACAGAGTCTAATGATAAAGAGTTTGCTTCATTTCTTTCGTTTTATAATATAGAGAAATGGTCATACAATAGCTCAATATATTGCTAAGTCAAATCACTAGACTTTGAGATTGTATAGATGCAGGTGAATGGAACCACAGACTTCGTATATCAGTATCAGTGACTCCACAACAGCAGACAACAGCATGTGGGTCCGGATTGCATTCTCCTTATTACTGTCTAATGATAAGATTTACATATTTTTTTGCCATCTTTGTTATGGTCATTGAACAGGTTGCACAATTATTCCATTTCTACTGAATGGAAGGGTAATTGTTTGGTGCTTAATTTCTAATGCCACTTTTAGCCTTGTAGGTTTTGTCTCAGAGAGACGATTGATTTTTACAAAATATAAAGCATTTTGAAGCCCCCCGCCCCCACTCTGAGTCAAAACACTACTACGTTTTTCAAACACTCATGACATATTTAGAGTACCCCATGCAGTGAAACCCTCTTAAAAGAAAATTAAGTATATGTATGGAAAAATAAATGCTATTTTATCATGGGACAGTTTTTGGAACATTGTTTAATGTGGTGGTCTTGAATGCAACCCTGTTATGTTTTTTCTTTTCTTTTTCACGTCAGAGCCACAACTTGTATTAATGTTTGGTTATGTTCCTCACAGGGCTGAACGCTAGAAGTCGCACCCCGGGGTACAGCAGACGAACGCAATGGCATTCAGCGTCGGATCGCATTAGCACTTAAATGCTCTAGTTTTACACGTAAATTCTGAATTTGTGTTCTAAGGTCGAACGGCTCCACTAAAACCTACTTAGGAACTTTGACGTTTTCATGAAGTTTCTGAAATTTGATGAAAGCATTTCTCATATGCAGTAAGGCCTTTTGTCTTGGTCACGTATAACTGAAAGCCTGGTGGACACAATGGTTCCATTAAACAAAACTGCTGTTGGGGTGCTTGAATAAGTTTGCCTGTGAGCTGCAAAACAATTACAATTTGTGTGACTTTTATGTTACTAGAAAGATGTATTTAGTTAGAATAAAGGGGACTTTCCTAAAGAACTTTATTCACCATTTCCTGTGCAGTTCAAAGACAAAAATAAAAGAGATTCTGTTGAAAACAAGGACTCTCAATCATCATCCTGCATCTCATGCCAGAGTGCATTTCTTATCATTTGTGGTTAAATTTTCTTGTAAAGCGTTGTCATGTGGTGCAAATCTTCTCACTTTTGCTTTTCTTAGTGCATTATAACCGCAGTGACCTACATCAAATCAAATAAAATGCAGTTTATCATAATTTACTGTAGATTGCAAGCACGTATACACACTTGTGAAAACAGAAACCTGAAGTTGGAGCAAGAAGTGAGAGGGAAGTTGCACTGCAGAGCGTCCAGGTTCCTCACGTTTCAGGGAAAGCCTGCTTGATTTAGGTGCTGCGTGTGGTCTATTTTTTTTTTTTAGCATGCCTGTAGTTTCCTTGAATTGCCAACATCTGTGGCAGCAGTTGCCAGCCTCACCGCAACCCCTCTTTAATCCCCTGGGGTAACTGGAAACCCCCCGAAGGTGGCAAAAGAGTGGTTAGATTTTACCTGAAGTAGTGCTGACAGGGTTGTGGCGCACTGAGTTCCCCCTCATTTTTCTCAAGTAGTCATTGGTTCAGCAACAATATATCTAGGGTATTGAAACCAAGATGTGATAATCAACAGAAAACAAAGAGATGATGCCAGCTCATAATGAGGTTTTTTTCACTTTCAATGAAAAGTTTACCTGTTGCTTTTACCTCAGTGGAAATTGCCACTTTTCTGTCCTGCACACGTGCAGTCTGACCTGCAGTCTGACCTAAATTTAACCCCAGTGATGCAGATAGTGGGCCAAAAACGTCATTGGGTGTCTCCAAGCAGAAGTGTTGAGGGATGACGGTAAGATTAGACAACGTGTAAAAAATAACATTTTTGAAAAAGCCCAGTTTATGTTATTTTCATATTTTCCCATACTCTGGGATGTCTAATGTCTACTCATAAGAGTCACAGAGTACGCACCACACTAGCATGTCACAGTGAGCTCACGCTGTGGTAAAGTCAACCTATTCAACAGATCGCAGGCCCAGTCCTTTTACGCACTCAGAAAATTTGTGATTGAGAAATGCATTTCCTGTGACCCTGCCGGTTTCCTGTGCAAACACCCGCTTGAAAACATTGCTGCAAAAAGACACATGGTCTCAGAAGGGGATTTAGGAGTAAGATGAAATTCAGGAGAACTATTTACCAAATTTAACAGAAGGTAGAAAAATAACAATATGAAACAGCTTTCAAA